>CAJHZI010000855.1:0-300000 GCA_905160935.1 Enchytraeus crypticus
TTTAGATATAGACTTTTTCTGAAAGTAAGCAGAAATGGGTTCAAGTAAATTAATTAATTTCTGTTCCATTTATTAGTATTTAATTTTGCGTATAATGTTTCTTAGTTGTTTCTTAGTTATTATTCCTTTATTGAATAAAATATCTAAAATAGCATTAATTTCATTAGACATACTTTTATTTCCTGCAGAATATTCCCCAATCAATAGATTTAATCTTTCTTTTAATGTATCTACATTATCTGGTAGAATTATTGTATTTAGTCCATTACCTATCACTTGAACATCTTTATCCAATTCATTCAATCTATTTAGTTTTGTAAGAACACTATGTACCTTTTTACCTACTGTTTTATGTTGCCTGTAATCTAATCCAGAATCAATGCATATTGTTAAATAATTATTCAAATCTGTATCTAATATTCTTTCATCTAAAGTAGGATTAACTCTATTCAACAATAACTCTAAACCTTGTGTAAGAATATATTCTTTATCTGCAATTTTAATTTTGTTACCTTTGAATAGAACATTGTAGTTACCAAATTTTACAGTATCAGAATCATTTTCTTCGTAATAAAAGATAGGTGAAACAGTTACGATTCCATGTTTACCTTTATTATTTATTCCAGGATTTCTTTTCATTAAACTAACCATTACTTCTTTATACATTTTGTTATCACTTGGACTTTCCTGAAATACAGAATCTGTGTAAGTAGGTAATTGTACATCTTCCTCCTGATATTCTGTGGCTTTAATCTTTTCTTGTATCCCATAATATTGTACGAGTGTTCTGAGATCATCGTCATTGAGATGATTTAAAGGTTCTAGTGTTTTTCTATCTTGTTCATTAAGATTTTGTATACCATCAGGATGCATAATTTTCTTAACTAATTCTGGATAGCTATTTAATTTGTAAATTAATTCTGCTAATAATGGTTGTTTAGCTATTGAGCTGATAATTTCTAAACCTTGTTGCCTAGTTTCTTCCTTACATCTCAGTAAACCTCTAATAATATCTGCAAGTAATCGTGATGATCTATCATGTTTACCTTGTAAGTCTGTTAGCAATTGCTGAAACAAATCATCCGTTCTTGTAATCTGCTTACTGATAGTTAACTGTTGCGTATCTGCAATAGGCTTGTAGATTTCTTTTAGTTCTCTTTGCACATTTTGTTTAGCAGTAACTTCATCATCAAATCTTTTCCTTAATTTTCTATTTTGAGTGGATACCTTCTTGAGCAATTCTTGATTTTCTCCATTCATCAACTCTTCTTTAAACCTTACTAATGAACTCATTTATTAACTATATTTTTTAAAATGATGATAAGTTCAATTCTTGCTTGTAAAAGGAACCAATAATATCTTCACCGTTTAAATCTTTTATTTTATATGTTATAGGAGATGTATTGATAATTTGAGATACAGTGAATATTTCTTCAGTCCAATTTGTTTCGTAACCTTTTGAAAATAATTTTTTATATTTATAAATTCTAACTCTATCACCTATTTTAAATTTAGGTTTCTCGTTTGTAGGTTGTGGTATATAGCTAATCTTGTGTTCATTTTCCAACTTTGATCCTTCAGTTGGAGTCATTTTAATTGTAGAATGAATTGTATTATTATATTCATGAATCAGTTTAGGTAAAGCATCTAAATATTTGTTACTACCTGTTTCAGTAAAATATCTCCACATCTTTTCTTTAATAGTTCTATTAAATCTTTCCATAACAACAGCCTTACCTTCATTGAACGTTTGATATAATTCTATTTCATTATCAGTTAAGAATTTCTTAAATTCTTTGTTAATAAATTCCTTTCCTGCATCAGTCCATAATTTCTTAGGTTTTCTTTCTTTAAATAATTGTTGGAATAATTCAATCATTTGTTTACCTGTCTTAACTTTTATCGGTATTGCCCAACCAAATTTAGAGAATACATCTATTACAGTGAGAATGTAATTGAATCCTTTATTTTGCTGTGCGTATTGTCTCATATCAACTAAATCTGCTGACCATATATCATCTATATTATACACTATAACTTTTCTTCGTTTAAATTTCTTTATTATGGGTTTGTGTAATTCTTTGGCTTCTTCGATTTTGTTTTTTTTAATATTCCTAAACCTAATTTATATTTTGCGGCTATAATTGGCTTAATAACTGCTTTACCTAATTTTTCATTAAAATTCAAATCTTTAAGATTATCAAGTTCTTGTAGCATCTTCTTATCTGCTTCATGCCTAGTCCCCTTTCCTAAATCAGAATCTCTATAAGCTAAATCATGTTTTAAACAAACTTCATCAACTTTATTTATAGGCTTTGACCATTCTTTTGGTGTGTCATCAGGATTTAATCTTTCCTCTAGCTTTGTATTTGGACCGCAGAATGAATACTTTTTACCTTTCAGAGTTCTAAGATGAACTTCAGTAGGTATTTTAGAAAATACAGATGAAACTATATCACCTCCAGTTGTAGATTTGGATATAAATCTATTCTTTTTAGATCCACAAACTTCACATTTTCCTTTAAGTATTGGTTTATTATTTTTAGTTATGGATTCAATTAAGTCTAAAGTTAAAGTCGTACTTTTACATTTAAGACAATATATTTCCATTTAGTGGAATGAAAATTAATTCAATTGAATATAAGATGAGCAGTTTGGAATATATCCAGAAATCTGAACGTATGTGTATTTAGAATTTTTTCTAACGGTGAATGAGAATTTTTCTTTAGGGGAATATTCAGAAATGTATGCAGCTATGAATTTAGTTGCGAACATTTCAAATTCTTCATCATTAGAGATATGTGTACATCTGATAATATAAGTATTTCCAAATTGAGTTTTCATCGGCTTATATCCAACCACAAAATAAGATTGATCAATTTGTAAATCGGCAAGCTTCAGAAGTTGTGCGTCCATTTATTAGCTGAAAGATTATATGAAAGCTTTTTCATGACGCTTCGATTTAATATGTTTAGCATGACTAGAACTTAACATTGTTAGGTTGCAAGCTCTACAAGTTTTTGTAGCTCTACGTATTCTATCTATAGGCTGTGATATTATATTTTCAACTAACTGTACGGGTTTTTCAAGTTCTAATTTAAATCTATATTTTTCATTGATATTTGTTTTTGATTTATCTATAACTAAATATCCATATTTCTTAGACCATGCTTGTTCACATAACTGTCTAAATTTATTAATATCTTTAAAATCAACGCTTGCTCCAGAATCTCTATACAAATGATCAGTGTCCCCGGGATCTAGATTGAATAATATTAGAAAATTAGAATTTGATCTAATAGTATGTCTAGGTAAATGATAATAATTTTGAGAAATGTATATACAATCGATATTATTATGTCTACTTCTAGTAAAGAATGCGCCAGGTGCCGATTGATTCTTATCTGTCATAATATCGTCAAATATTATTAGATTCTTATCCTGTTTATCAACCTCTTTAGGATCAGGAATATCATTTGGATCTTCATAATATTCACAAGATATATCTCCTTTCTCCTCATCTTCTAAGTCATATGCAAGTCCTGCTGCTATAACTTCCGGCTTTTCATCGTGTTCATTAATCATTGAATTATGCATTAGGATTTCTGTTATATCAGACTTAGGTAATTTATTATCAAAGCCGGCTTTTAGTATTTGATATTCTGGTTGATGGAGGGATCTTCCAAATACATATAGTTTATTGTAATCTAACATATCTTCCTGAAGTAGCATCCGCATAAGTAAAGCCGTTTTCCCGGAACCCGATTGTCCGATTATTAAGCATCGGAATGACTCCGGAAATATATCGGAATGCTTCTTACTCTTCTTCGATATCCAATAATACTTCGCTTCCATTTATAAGTATGAACTCCACTTACAATTATTTCAATAAATTTAGTAATTTATTTAATGAAATTAAAACTCAATATCCATATGGTAATGTATATATTTCATTATCGCTCACTCTTACTATACGTCTTTTATCAAATTTAAATCCCCATTGCTTTAATAAATCTTTTGTAAAGATCTGACTATTTTTTATAGTAAATTGATTATATTTAATATCCACACTAGAAATACTACCCTTAATAAGATCTACTCTAGCTTGATGATTCATCTTATTCTCTGTTTCAGCTGTTACTCTGAATCCTTTAACTTTTCCTTTGTATTTCCCATCATCTAATATATATCCGTAATCTTTTGATTGAGCACAAGCCCAAAATTCAATGTACTTGCCTTTCAATTCATCTGTCCATTCTCCTACGGAATCTCCTATGTACTTCTCAAATATGTACTTATTAGTTTCATCTTCAATATAAACAACACTATCTGTATCCATGTAACATACACTTTTGCCCAATCTATCAATCATATCATATAATCTTAATCTAGCCCAAGCTGAAGTAAAACATGCGATGTAAATATTAGTATTGTAACTTGTTTTTACGAATTGATCTTTAGTTTCATAGGATGCATAAACTGTGTAATCATTTAAGAATGATAGAGACAAGCTTTCTATTTTATCATTCAGTACAGTTTGATAGAATTCTACCTCGTTATCTATATATTTATTTTGTCTATGTTTAGGTACTTGTCCAAATTTACCCCATAATGAATTTAAACATATTTTAGCTATAAATCTTAAGCCTGGATTATATTCTAACTTACCTAATTCAATACCCAAGTCCCGGGCCTTTTGTCTGTACTCTTCTTCAGAACAATCAAATTTACTGCTTTCTAGTTTAATTTTCAAGAACTTTTTTATATACCCTTTGAACAAATCATTACTAGTGCTCTGAAAATGTTGTACCTCATAAATTTGTTCAATCTTATAGCCTTTTTTTTTTTTTTTCTCAATTTCATTAGTACACCAAATCCCTGTAATAGCTCTTTCATCATCTGTATGAAAGCATTCTCCATTTCTAATATTGTAACATTCACTACAGTTTTGCTTCATAAATTTTCTAACAGATGTACATTCTTTACAGCTTTTAACTTTACAATCTGGTTTACATTTTACAGGCTTTTGATGGACACATTTTAAATCTATGTAACCCATACAAGTCCTACATAATCCAAATAATAGTTTATGGGCTTGTTTAGTTTTCTGCTTGTAGGGTAGTACAGGCTGATATAAACCTTTTGGAGGTATAACTTTACAATATACAAATCCAAACCAATTGTAATCATATTTTTGAGGCTTTATGATTCTAGTAGGATGCCCAGTAGGATATTTATCATAATACATAACTGTAGGATATAAACTTACTACATCTATATATCTTCCTTTTTGTTTTTTTTCTTTACAATCATGAAGTAACTTTATTGGTTCACATCTACCTCCAAAGAAACTATCCCTTATGTTTGGAGGTTCAATCAAGTCATAGTCACTTAAAGATGTATTTTTCATTTCAGTGTTATTATCAAACTCATGTTCCCATATAGTTTCTAAATTAAATCCGGCTTCTCTTATAGCTTTATCAATTCTGCAAGTTTTTTCATATAATTTATACATATATTCACCTGATACTTTATTCATTGTTAATTCATTGTAACAGTTAGGACATCCGTGAAAGTAGCATCCGTGAAACTGATATATTGTATTAGTCTCTGCACAAAAGCCATCTACTTTTAGTTTCTGAGCGTTATTTAGTACTATGCAATGTTCCCCTCCATTACAAGCATGCTTGATATTTAGATTCTGCTTTAAAGATTTATGTTTAAGCCATTTTATTGATTTTATAGAGTAATTATTGGTTTCAAGCTCGTTTAAAACAGCAATAGTATCTGAAGGTAAGAACTCGTTTCTATAAATTGCCTGACATACAGATGCTATTGTAATGTACTGAAAGGGATCTATTCCGGATATCTCTAGGAACAACTCTCTTAACTTTAAACAACCTCTTCTCAATATATCTACATCTGACTTGCAATACTTGTACATTTCTTTCTTAAAATCAAAGGTCTGATCTTTAACAGTATCATACCATTTATCAAACACCTCTTTATCTTTAGTAACCATATTTTCATAACCATAGTACTTCTTGTCAGGATATGGTCCAATGTAGTTTTGATTTTCTTCTATATTAAATTCATGTGGAAAGTATCCCTTGGCTAATTCAACTAATCCAAAGGTTTCAGGAAAATATCTCAAGGCTTGCATTGTAAATGATATACTGTCTATAAATCTTATGTTATAACCTCTTTTCACCTCAAGTTGTAGTATCTTTTGTCCGTTATATATTACATTTGGTTTTGCACCTTGTGTATGAGATATGAGCCATTCTTGTACAAATTGAAAATCGTAACCTTTTCCATAGTGAGCTATAACTGTAAAATCTTTATGCTTTTTAGTAAACACCCATGTACAAAAATCATCTGCGTTATAAAATATATACTCATCTCCGTTAAAGTACTGAGCTATACAGAAATTAACCACATGTTTCGAAAGTTTCAATAAAGTTTCAAAGTCAAAGAATAAATACTTTTCGCTAGGCTCCCTTAATTTCTTTCTTTGCATAAAACATTTATGTTCTCCAATATGCCAATCTTTACAGTTTGAACAAAACTTTTCTCCACATCTATGATCCTCAGGTTTCCTATCTTTTACTTTGATAAATTTATAGCATTTTTGACATACATATGAATGTTCGATGCATTTTTTATTTTTGATATGATTATCGTAACATGATTGGCTATAAAATACCTTTCCACAAGTATTGCATTTAATTCTATTTTCTTTATTACATTTAGTAGGATTTTTACAAGCCTCGCATTTTAGTTTCTCAGCTGCTTCCCATTTTCTAGCATTTGTTCCTAGAAACGCTGGAAGTTTAGATATTACACTGTAGTGATTGTTATTTAGAATTAAGTAAATTTTTATTGGTTTGGGTAAACCTGCGTAGATTTGCCTAGTGTCCATACTATATATTTGTACTTCTATATCTAGTTTTTCTTCTATAAGTTTGATATCACTGAAATCATTTCCTGTTTCCTTAATAGGGATAGAATATATTCTATGAAAAGCCTTAGCTAATACACCTTGTAACTTCTTTTCTCCACCTTGCCGTAAATATTTGATTTCATTATCAAAAAATATACCTTCATTAATTTTAGTATGATTGCCTTGTCTCCGGAAATTTATACTTTTAATTTCCTCAGCAGTCAACTTATCTTTAAAAACATCCTGTAGTTTATGTATATCGTAACTTAAACCAACTAATATTGCTCTTACTAAACATAATGTATCAGTGTTCTTGATTTGAGCTATACAATGTTTATCATCAAGATTAGATATAACATTTGCTCTTCCAGTTCCTTGAGGTAATTCAATTGCAGTCAATTTAAATGTTAATTCTTCAATATTCATATCATAGTAATCTATAAAGTAATTAGTCCATTCTGTAAGATTATTGGATACTTCATCTTTTGATAGTAAGCATGTATGTGGCTCCCGGCCTGAAGGTGTTTTAATACTAACTTGAATTCTTGTATTTTGGGGTAGATGTTCTGTCATTTTTGCAACTAATTCTACTATTATTTTATGTATATTGAATAAATTAGCTGTACCTGATACTTTCCAATGGGTTAGTGTTGTTCTGTACTTTTGATTGTAGTATTCAAATACTTTGCGTATTGAAAATTCATCATCTGAATCTTCAGTTTTAAGCAAGGATTTTAAGAAATGATACTTATCATCAGGTTCTTCATCAGTTTTAAATTTTCTGTTGACTATCTTAGAAAATATTGTTTTGTATTTATTTTGAAGATCTTGTTCTGTGTCAAAGGGCTTTACATATCTTCGCTTTGCAGCTTGTTTAGCTATGGGAGTAAATATTTCACGATAATCTTTTGGAGTAAGAGATTTCCAAAACGATTTTGACAAATAATGCTTATCATTAGGCTTAGTTTTTCTACTGGCTACTTTAGCAGCTTGTATAGCAACGTTTTTGTATTTCTTTTTAAGTTCTTGATCAGGATTAGTACTTCTCAAATAACCTATTTTGTTTGATAATTTAGCGGCTTGTTTAGCTATGGGGGTAAATATTTTACGATAGTCCTTAGTGTATGATTTCCATTCTTTAATAGTTAATTTGCGGCCTAAAATTATTTCAACCTGATTACGCCCTAACTGTAAATTATGAAATGCTTCTAGTTTATGGAGCTCTTCGTTTGTTAGTACCATTTATAGTACACAAAATTATATGAAAGAAAAATTAGAGTACGCAAAATTATACAAAAGAAAATAAAAATCATTTTCACTGATAATACCAATTCTCTAATACACACTTGCTATATGTATCAATACCAATTCCCGAGATATTCTCAATATATACATACTTTTGTGAACTAAATTCACCGATTATGCGTGGAATGTGGGCTATAAATGTGAATAATACTCGTTATATTTTAATCTAGGAACGAAATACTGACTGTAGTAGATATTTGGTACTAGAGACTATACTTATCGATGAGTAATATGTTAATTATAGCTTAATTATAAATATTACACGTTATATTTTAGCATTGAGTCAGTAGATATATGGTACCTTCAGTGCAAAAGTCTATTTTTTCACATTTTACTAGGTGCAAGTCTCATTTTCGTGTATTTTAGGAGCTGAGCGAGCTAGAGAAGTGAGCGAAGCGAGTAAAATCAGGAAAATTAGGCTTGTGCCAGTAAAATATAGTGAAAAATAGGCTTGTGTACTGAGGGTACCATATATCTACTTATATCTAACAGATATTATTGCACATGTTTGAGAAATTATCATTAGTTGCCGATATGTAATATTCATGTCATATGATCGCCTGTATGAAAGTAAATCTGCCAGAGTTTATTGAACTGTAGTACTGGCCACCTAACTGCCCTCCCCTTATTTGTACCCGATTTACTATTCGATCGTTTACTATTGCCTTCAGCAATTAGTCTATCGCGAACCGATACACGGATAAAAACTGAAATGCTCTTTCTGAAATAGTTGAGGCATAATGATAGTATTAAATTCTTTATATTCAAATCTTCAGTTTTCACGCAATTTCATTGAAAATTATGTCGGCGACTAATGATAATTTCTCAAACATGTGTAATAGTATCTCTTAGATATTTAGCAGTTAATAGAAAAGAGAATTGTCTTTGATTTAATTATAAAGTAAGATGTTTGGATAAAAATTGTCAAAATTATTAGCCTTCAAAGTAGTTTCATTTATTCTGGACCACCCTAAATATATATATATATATATATATATATATAACATACATGTACATGTATATATACATATACTTGATTTGGTATTGATGCTGATATAAACAAATATCTTTCTCATATAGTTACGTATGAATTAATTATGGATAATATAAGACATACATAAAACTTGTAGACTGCTGGTATAACACTGTGATGAGTAGTCTGGCGCATTTGTAGCATATCCTGATGACTGATTGGATAAATTATTGAACGTAGTTATACAACTATAGGGCGGAACAGTTGGAATTGTTGGTTGTACAGTAATTGTGGAACCAACATAGCCGTTACTATCTACTGTACTGGAGGGAATCTGTTGTGTTGTACTATACCAAGTCATCATTGGCAATATGTTACCACTGGCAGTTGTTCCGCAGCTCATTTGTACCGTTTGATCTAATGGAACCTGTCCCGTCGGATTAGTGCTGCAAACTGGATTGCCATCTGAAAATGCATCATAAAAATGATTTAAAGGCGGAGTGTTACTTAGCTAGCGTGTCGTGTAAAGTTCTGTTTTATCCACACAGGTGAATTATATAGGACATTATCAAAAGCTATTAATCCATCAATTAAGTAAGCAATCAATAAATCAATACGAACTTAAACACCAGTTTCTCGATAAAAGGCAATGTAAGGGACGTCAAAAGTTGAAGACTCTGCATCAACAGACGCCCAAGCGCCACACGATGACGTTTAATTGTGTAAAGACCGCAAAAAAGTGAGATCAATACTGTTAAAATTCAAGATCTGAGGTAATATGGTCAGGATATTGACCTATGGCGGAAAATATGACTTTTAGTTTGCCAAGCAAAGTGCTAATACAATTATAATATCATAGATCTTGTGGTAAGGAATTCCATAAAGTTGGAGCAGAAAACAGGAAGGAACGTCTGCTAATGCCAGATTTAATGTTCGGAACTGTAAGAAGACCTTTACTGGAGGAACGAAGAATACGACAGGGCTGAAAGAATGATTTCGAAATCTATTGCTGATATAGACAACTCTAACAAATTCTGTAATATCAATTTGAATTTTAAAATGTGCCGTAAGGAAAATAATATTTTATTAAATAATATTATAAATATAATTTTATTTGTATAGGGCTAATTACATATGTAGGCCTAATTACTCATATTGTCAAATATTTTTCATATTTGCTAAATGTGTGTCATTTAATTTGATCCGTTCTTTAATTACATTGTCAGCTGGTAATCGTACGTCCCGCTAACAACGTAATATTATTATCTGGTACTCAGCTTCTTACTTTATCTTTCCAATTTATTCAAAAATGGCAGTAACCTTGACAAAGACGTTAAGAAAACTATTGCTCAAAATGCATGCTGTTAGTACTAGAGTAGTCCTACTCTATCTCAGTAGGAACGGCTGTGTCTTATTAGTGGATTATATATTGTATACATGTATAATTTGCATCACTTTTGGATCTTCTTGCACCGTTTACGGACCTTCTTTTTGATCGTCGGCTGGGATATATATCAATAGTTTTCAAGTTGGCATTGATGATCAATAGGTCCGTGCACTAAGCCGCTGCGTAGGTTGGTGTCCTCAATCGTTGTTCAGCAATGCTATCTATTCAAAAACTATTTGTCCATCAAACTGTATATTCAAAAAAACATCTGTACATCCAAACTATTTTTCAAAAACAAATCTGTACATCAAAACCATCTTTTCGCGTTCTTCAATAAATGAAGCGTATTGCGCTAAAGTAATATTGTCTAAAATGCAATTAAAGTCATGGCAGGATTTCACGTACCACAGAAATGGTGAATTATATTATTCGCGGCACTGTTAGCATGTTTAAACATGACATTGTACTCTCGCCCAATATATAAATTCATTTGTGTCTGATGCGGTCAAAACTGGCAAGTTAATAAAATGATTAATTCATACGTTATATGAACCTTTGAGCGCCAGATTCGTACAGAACATCACATGGATTTTCTGAATTTTTTATCTTAAAACTATACAATTTTCACTTCTTGATCCATATTTCAATATTTACAAAATGTTACAGTTTACAATTTTACTTCTCCTTTTCATTTTTTAAATCTTACCTAATACAATTAACTGAGCAGACAGTACAGTGTTGGCCACTGCAGTACTAGAGCACTGATAGAGACCGGCTTGTGCTGGAGAGGCATTGTAAATGACGAGGCTGCAACCACCTGACAGGAGACTTTCAACTCCGTATTGAGGATTGGTAGAATTACATCCTGCTGTTAATGATACAAACGTTGGACTGCCAACTGGCGTAAACGTCCAGATCATGGTAGTTGCAGCTTGCGAATCAATTGTACAGTTCAGGTATGTTACCGGTGTACCGGATAACACGGCTGTGTTGCTGGGATAAATGGTAACAGCTGAAACAGCAAATTGACGAATAGCACAAATAAAATTAATTATGCAGATAAATTTCGCATCAACTATATGATTGTATATATGCGTAGGTTTGTATATGTACATGTAGGTTTAATTCTCAATTTTCCCCAATCTACTCTGGTTAGTTTAGAAAGTAGGGAGAAAAATATGGAGAATTTATTGATCCCGCACTTGCTACGTTAGCAGTACACCGAGAGAGAGAGAGAGAGAGAGAGAGAGAGAGAGAGCCAGATTTCAATTTATCAGAGTTCTAAATGTGCAATGTCTCTGATAGCTTCTTGTTTCAAGAAGCTATAGAACATTGCACATTTAGAACTCTGATAAATTGGAAGTACCCACTTAATGCCATTGAAATTTGAATTTGCTGTAAATATATAACAATTCAGTTATTTACAATATTTTTGTTAATGTGAGTAGAAATATTTTGCTGTACATTTATTAATAATTTCAAAATGAGTCTCAGTTAATGCATTCTTAATTTTAAAACATTGATTGAAGAGTCTAAATGATCAGTTTTAATAGCACTTATGCCTTTTAGAAATATAATTCCAAGGAATTGTCAATAGAAAAACTTTATATACATGCAAAAAATGGAATTCCAAACAGTTTAGAATTTATACTTGAAAACTTATCATTAGAACTTTGCTTGCATTCATTTAGAATGAGGTATTATATTCACTGACTATTGCTAGGTCCATGATATATTACTCCTCAAGATATTTCTATCGTCTGTTTTTCTTTTAACACAAAATATAAATTAACATACGACATCAAAAACTATTAAAATTATGAATAGTCAAATCGTCAAGCATCTCAAAAGGTAAGAGGAAGTCTCGGACTTCCTGTTACCTTTTTCTTTCCATTTTTCCGTAGATTTCCCTTGCAGTAAAACATTCCCTCTCGCCCCTCTCGCCACATGACCCATCTAGTTCTTATTTCTAATCCTTATGCTACTAATTTCATCAATTGTCTAATTATTTAAAACCCTATTTAGCATTTCGTGATTCATCATTTTGTGAATGCGGCCAATCTCAAACCATGAAACAATCGTTGAGGAGTTCTCTCTAATCTGCTTGCCTCACTCTGACTAAGGGGCTTTGGATTGATCTCACAATGCTCAATGTTTTCATGGACAGCAGTAGCATTCTAAGCGTATTGTTGTTGTTGTTATTGTTGCCTGGTGGTACGTCGACGCTAATGAAACAACTACCTGGATTAATGTATACGCTAAATAAAACTTCGTCGTTCCTAATTTTGTCAGTCCATCTGATTCTTCTCCATATAGTAACAGTTCAAATGTTTCCACTTTCCTAACTTTCTCAATTCTTAAGGTCCATTTTTCACAACCGAACAGGAGCGCGGTCTACACTAAAGTCTTTACTGTCTTTAGGACCGTGGATTTCTTCAAAAGTTTTACTTGTAGTCTTCTCCACCTACTGAAAGACCTTCAGTAGGTGGAGAAAACTAACTAAACCTTTGCCTGAGCAATTCTACATTTTATTTCTGTTCCAAACTGCCTATCTTTTGTTATATTATATATCCTAAACATTTGAAACTCTATACATGTTCTAACTTCGTACGGTCTATTTCTATATCGACTCCTCCATTTCTAGACACTCTCACCACTTTTGTTGTCTTTATTATTTTTTGCTTCCTACTCTAATGCAGTATGTATGTTTAGGCAATCAACATTTTCTTGTAAACCCTGTGTTATTTCATACGATCTATATTTCTTCCTCGAACTTACGATCCAATCTTCTAATAACTCGTTTTGTAAATTATACCCTCTCAGTACCAACTTATCCCACTACTCCGTCTTTTCTTTAGTATTATGTAAATTAATGAAATATCTGAGAGTATATTCTCCGATGTTTCTATAGTATTATAATAAGAATCACATTAGATTACTTACCCATCACGAAGTCCCATATTTGCAGGTATACCAGTGAGCGAAGGATCACGGAAGCTATTTTCATGCCTGGTTAATGATTGTATTTATGACACCTGTATCAAAGGTCTATTCGGAAATTTTGTTATATTTATATTTCTTTCGCGCACATTAAGTTACATAGGCAATGTAATTTAGCATATAGAGAGGAGCATGTAAAAAGATTCAATTCAAAAATATATTAATATTTAAATGGTTATACTAAGTTACATACGGAATATAAGTTAGCATGTAGGACCTAAAGTTGTCCGATATTTGTTTTGTAATACAAGAGTCACTTTAGGAAAGGCCTACTTACTAATCAAGAGTTATATTTGCAGGTATACAAGTGATCTACAGTAACCAAAGCTAATATAACAGGAGTCGCTCTCAGGCTAAGTCTTAACGCATCCAATAGAAAATTGCTTGTCATATTTATAAATACATGTAGCTCAACTTTTTAATTGAAAAAAACACCATTTTGTTAGACTAAACACTTCATAAAATATATGATTTAATACATAATTTTGTACAATCAGATAAAATATATAGTTGCATAAATATATACTACCCTTTCAATACATTTGTGAAATCGATCAATTATGGGTATATTCACCTTTTTTGCATTGGTCCATCACGTCATGAGCAACTGAAGTTGCTGATGTGTGAGAGCTTAGCTACTAGGTAGGTAGGCCTACTTGTACTATATACTTCTGTTCTACGTGTTGAGAAAAATATCATTTCTTCCTGGTTAGATAAGTTCGAACAGGCAGCAATTTTACAAATTCAAATCAGTTTCACGGTTATTTTACGATTAAGGCCATATTTATCCTATCATGATTACAAATGTTTTTGTGATATCTTTAGATCCAGTGTAATAAAAATGACGCTAAATTTACTTTTCTTTGATCTACAGCTGGTCTTAAACCGATCCAGACTTCTATCTCTCTCTCTCTCTCTCTCTCTCTTTCTTTCTCACTCTCTCTCTCTCTCTCTCTCTCTCTCTCTCTTAGTGCACTGCCTACTAGCAAGTCCATGATATATAACGCCTCCACGCCTCTCTTTCTTGCCTTTTCCTCTTCATCTCCACATATAAGTGGATCTTTAAATCATATATAACATCCCTTTCAATATACCATTAATCTTGGGGGATTCTGATTATGACGAGGTGGGTCCCTATGCGATCCTCAATTACATATGCAGACTGTATAAACAGACTTGTAAGTCTAAAAAGACGAGAAACAAATTTTTTAGTTAAATTTTATTACTATTTTGAATTTTAAATTTCAAAGTGGACGCGTTAAAATGCAGTTCAAACCGCATTAAAACACGTAAGACGAAGTAACTTATTTTTTCGAATAATGAGTGCGTTTTCTTGATCGTACTCAGGTTGTTTCTTCTGGTGGCGTGGTTTCTAATGTTTCATCTTTGGCATGTGGTGTACCACAGGGGTCTGTTCTTGGACCTATTTTATTTGTGTTATATACTGTTGACATACTGGACATCATTGAGAGAAATGGTCTAAATGGTCACATGTATGCGGATGATACTCAGAATTACTCAGAATTACATTTTAATTTAAATGAGGTTGATTCTGCTATTATTAAGATAAAAAGGTGTTTTACTGATTTTCAGTCTTGGAAGTTTAATAGCAAACTGGTTCTTAATGCATCTAAAACAGAAATCATTATATTTGGCTCTCAGCGCCAACTCAATACAAGTAATATAACCTCGACTGCATTGGGTGAAGCAACTATACCTGTTGTGAACACTGCTCGTAACCTTGGTGTTTTCTTTGACTCTAACCTGAACTTTGAGCAGCATTCTAAGCAATTATCTTCTTCGTGTTTCTTTCAAATTCGCAAGTTATGGAGTATTAGACCATGTTTGTCTGAGTCTTCCACAGAAATTCTTGTTCATGCCTTTATTTCCTCAAGGCTGGATTATTGTAATAGCTAGTTCTTAAGTTGCAATAAATCGGTAATTGATAGACTGCAAAGAATTCAGAATGCAGCTGCAAGATTAGTTCTTCGTGCGAGGCGCTCTGATTTGGCCACACCTTTGATACAGAAACTTCATTGGATTAAAATTCCAGAATGGATTGAATTCAAATCCTGCCTTACCACTTTCAAATGCCTGACTAACTCAGCCCCGTCATATATTTCTGACTATTGTATACCATTAAGTTCTTGTTCGGTAAGGAAAAACTTACGATATGTCGAGTCAGGTAAACTCGCTGTTCCTAAACGCCGAACAGTTTCCTATCGTGACAAATCGTTTCCTGTAGCAGGTCCCAAATTGTGGAATGAACTTCCACAGTTTATAAGACATTCTGATAAACCTCATAGCTTTATAAAGAGCCCTAAGACACATCTTTTTGCTAGAGCATTCCATTTAAATTCTGCTAACTGATAAATTTCTCAGATTGCAATTTTTAAGCCACGTTACGTTTCGTGGCTTAAATATTTGCAATCTGACTAAATATTATACGTTACGTTACGTATGATAGTTATTTGATATTTTAGTGAATTTACTGTGTGCATTTTATTGTATATTGCTTGTTTTACTGTAACTGTTGTAAAGTATAGAGATGCCTTAGCATGATATACTCTAATAAACATTAAGCTTAAGTCTTACTATTAATAATGTCAGTTTCAAAGCATATATTCCATAGCACGCTTGCTTTCAACACATTTCTACGGGTAGGCGAAACAGAAAACTAATCCAAAAACTTAAATTACAATACTTGTAATGGAAATTTTCTTATTTCGTATTTGATACAAAAACCGTCTAAAATTTCACAGTAATTAATTAAATCAATCGTTGATAGGCTTACATTGGCTATGAAATATGCTACATGGTTCTGCTACATACATAGGTCATTCAAGCTAGATCTAACTTGGAACGAATTCTATAAAGTAAGTCTATCGCTGACGACCAATAGAAGAGTCTCTTTGGTATAGGATTAAAAAGGAAAGAATTGTGTACAATAATGTCCGTAGTTACTAGTGAGATAATCCACGGTTTAAAATCTCAACAGTGGCGTAAACCTTGTCATCGTTTTTGGTCAGAGCAGATATGAGGAACGTGAACACAAGTGGGGTAGACGGAACAATTCACTATGCGACTATGATCAAATTCAGTCTAGACATTACATTGTAGAGTCACGTAATTTTTATAAATGTACTGGAGGGCTTCAGGCATTTCATATTGTTTAAACAAATGCAGTTCCCTGGTTAATTAACTATAACATACGCTAAGACGCAGAAGCTAGATTCAGAGTTCAACCATAAAATTTATGAAAATATTTCTGATTATTATGACATATCTATGTAACAGTCTAGCAGAAAAACCGATGGATATTTAGAAGCTAGATTTACATCTGCCACTTCGGTATATTGACCTAGCGTCTAGACTAAGCGGAAAGCTAAAAAACTTTCACATAGGGGGCCTACTGTATATCAAATATACTTCTCTGATCGACTAGCTTGAACTGCCTTGTTGTCATAAGGAGCATGAAAAATTTTAAAATTTTTCGTTGTCCATGTTAATTTCAGCAATTAACATGGACAACGCACCGGTCTATATTTCTTGCAGGCCTATTGTACTCTGAAATACATTTCGAAATTGATATTGTTAAATGTTAAAATTGGGAAATGTTAAAGCAAAGCAATTTTTAAAATACAATAATATAATTCTGAATAGATCTAATTGTTAATTAGATAATTAGTATAGAATTCGGAATTGAATGGACCTTAGTACATTCAATTCCCTTCCGTTACGGAGTTTGTAGATTTTTTGCTGAAATGCATGAAGTTAACGTTGCAAAACCACTCCGAATCATCTCTGGTAGTAAACAGGTGGTACAGAAACAGATATTTAGCTTCTTACCTCTATTGTTTTACTGCTTCTAGTAGGCCTAATCTATATGTTTCAAAAATCGCTTGCTGGTAGCTCAAAAGCTTTTAAATCTTGAAATGGAAGGACAATAGCCTCATCATTTCCTGTGTTGTGTCCGGGACACCGAAGAATTGACCAACCATTAACTGCGCGCTTCGTAAGAGGCGCAAAATAATAAATTAAGGAAGAAAATGGAAAACCAGATCAGAAGCGATATTTTCCCAAGATATAGGCTACTAAAAGCTAAGGATGGGGCATAGTCTTTTGTATGCTAAATGGATTAATTTTCCGATCGAAGGAGTGTTCTTTATGGAACTTGAAAGCAGACTCAAGATTATGAATCTGTACCATGGACCTGCTGCTTGACAGAATTAGAGAGAGAGAGAGAGATCTCATGCGATGAAAGAATTTGAAATTTAGCTAATTAAAATTTGATACTCTTTCCAATTTCATGTATACTTAGTTGGTGTCATATTTAATTGAAATTTTCGCGAAATAAACCAATTGGCACACTAGTAGAATTATTGACCTAATATGACTGTGTAGCTAAATAGTAAATACAACAGCAAAACTCAAAACAGTCAATAGTTATGCTAAATATTTCGCTTTTATGCGTTTTATGAAAATATTTTACCATTATGCATTTTCCTACAACATTCTTACTGTGAGAATAAAATCTATGAAAAGCTGTACGTTTTAGTTTAGCGCCTTTTCCTATAAAAATTAGTTAGGATTTCTTTGCTAAGAAGATCCAGTAGAATTCAAATCGTAGCCTTAGCCTTTGTTTCATTTCAGACAAGCCTGCTGTCAGCTTAATAGTGGAACCTTATACTCTTTTCATAAAGATCCTTTGGCGATAAGATCATAATCATCAACTCAATCGTCAATTAGAGAATTAATCGTCAATTAGAGAATTAATCGTCAATTAGAGAAGAAAGTCTACACATGAGTTCAAGTGATTTAAAATGTATAACAATATCTAGTAGTTCATAGTTGATAATAGGTAGAAATCATGAAGTCTAGGAGCCAGGTGGAGGCCTATAAGAAAGTTAGATCCATTGCAATTCTAGCATTCAAGGTCAGCAACAACAACTTTAGGGTTTGTTAACATTATATCTTCATTTAAACGGCAAAACAATCGTGAAAGTTTGATTCATTTCTAATTCTGTACAGACAGTGGTTCGTAGTGATGAATATCTCCATTCTCGCAGACAGTGTTGCCTGCAAATGTAGATAAATTAGCAAATTTTTGTATATCTTCAATTAATTAATTCTTATATCTTATAATTCAAAGATAACCGCAACCTTCAGAGTTTGATAGAAATAAGCATTACACCATGTATGCATATTGTAAATGTCTTTGTCCTATAATATCAGTTTATTTATGTTAGGGATTATTCAGAAAAATGTAATTTCATTAAATTATTGTCTTAAAAATTGTCGGAACATGGAGATTATCCTGCTCTTCCAATGGATTAAATTTAATTATTTATATATCTAATTCAATATACTGCAAATTGATTATATGAATGTGATAGTTGAACAGTAAGTCTTCTCAAATAATAGACTAAAATTTCGAATGCTAATTCGGTCACATTACAGTATAGTTCACATGAGTTTATTTATTTATTTTATTTAAAAAAAAAAAAAAAAAGGGTCATTCAACCCTGTACAGTTCACAAGCAATGCAAACAAACAAGTAAATGCAATAAGTGAGCACAATTTAAATGTGAACCATGGTGAACTTAAAACGAAAATATAAAGTAGAAATTAAAGAATTGAAATTCAAAATAAAGAAAATTAATGATAATAGGTAGGCATAATTATACATTTAAGATCAGTATCATTAATAACTATTTAATAAGTACTGACGAAGATTAGTATTGAAACAGTTAACGGAACGAGATGATCGTAAATTAGGTAGAAGGGATAGCCAGTATATAGGGCCTTGTGCAGCAATATAATTTTCCCGACAGAGGGTTCTGAACGATGGTATATTAAATTCCGAAACTTGTCGAAACTTATAAACAGAATTTACAACATTATTTAATAGCAACGAATAGTTGTAACATGAAGGCATATCATTATGAATAAGTTTATACAGAAATACGCAACAGCAATGTTTATGAATATCACTTAACTTTAAAATTTTAAGTTCTTTAAATATATTGTTCGTATGACTACGAAACTCTGCATGTTGAATTATTCTAATTGCTCGTTTTTGGAGTACTATCAATTCGTTGAGCAAGGTTTTAGAAGCGTTCCCCCAAACAATATTACAATAAATTAGATGCGGATATATTAGACTGTAGTATAAATTTAACATACAATGTTTAGGTAACTTAGTTTTAACCCGATGGAGTAATCCAATGGATTTGGCTAATTTTTGTGCAGTATAAGAAATATGATATTGCCATGATAATTTTTCATCAAGAATCACTCCCAAAAATTTAGTCTTATCTATTCTAGAAATGTTGATATCATCTATGTATATATGAAAATTTTCAGAATTATTGTTATATTTGTATTTATACCCAAATAGCATGTAATTGGTTTTTGTATATTTAGGGATAATCTATTCGCTTTAAACCAGTCAGAGAGTGTTAGGAGTTCAGTATTAGTTGAATTCATTAGTTTCAAAATATCAGGATTTGTGCAGATAATATTTGTATCATCTGCAAATAATATGAAGGTAAGAATTTTGCTAATCTCGGATATGTCATTGACATAAATCAGAAACAACAAAGGTCCCAATATTGAACCTTGTGGGACACCACATTGAATAGTTCTATAATTTGATTCTGAATTATTATATACCACATATTGCTGTCTACTGGTTAAGTAACTTTTTAGAAGTGCATTAAATACTCCCCTAAAACCATGCATTTCTAGTTTTTTAAGTAATATTTCATGGTTTAGAGTGTCAAAAGCTTTTGAGATATCTATGAAAATACCCAAACAAAATTCTTTATTGTCAATAGCTTTAGACACCCTATCATGCATGTTTAATAGGGCCATATATGTAGAGTGCTTTTTCTTAAATCCATATTGGGCTGAAGTAATGATTTTGTGATGGTCAATAAAAGAGAGCATTCTATTAGCAATAATTTTCTCAAATATTTTAGAGAAGCAAGTTAAAAGACTGATTGGTCTATAATTTGAAATTTCGTTACTAGGACCTGACTTCTGAATCGGACATACTTTGGCAATTTTCATTTTACTCGGAAATGTAGCAGTCATGATACATAGATTTAGTACAATTGCTAAAGGTTTGGCTAAGTAATAGATTATATTTTTTAGAAGAATGGACGATACCTCATCGAAACCTGCACGCGAGGTATTTTTTATAGATTCGACTATGTTAATGATTTCATATTGATCGGTTAGATAGAGATCACATGTGTTGCAGATTTTACTTTTGTCTGAAATGAAATCATAAAAAGAGTTTTTTGATTTAGGGATTTTATCAGCTAGGGATTTCCCTATTCCAATTAAATAGTCATTAAAACTCTCAGATATAACTTTTTTATCAGATACCATTTCACTATTTAAATTAAAACATTCCTGAATAGATTTGGACTTATTTGGTTTTAAAATGCTATTAATGCACTGCCATGTTTTTCTAGGGTCATGTTTATATTTAAGCAATTGATCAGAATAAAATTTCCTTTGCGCAATTGTTAAGAGTGAGTTTAATTTATTCCTATAAGCAATAAACTTAAGTTTATTTTCATATGTATTTGACTGCTTATAGACTTTGTAAAGTTTAGATTTTGTTTCACATGATATTGCTAATCCTCGAGTCATCCATTCTTTTGGAGGAGCATTTCTACTTTTATCAGATTTAGTTTTAGGGAAACATAAATTAAAACCACGTTCAAGTATTTCTAAAAATTCATTATATACTATGTCTGGGTTTCCAGTATTAATATTTTCATATAATATTTTCATATAATATTTTCATAATATTCCACAGCTATTTATAAATTTGGGTTCAATTAGCATCATTAGCCCAATAAGTTTAAATTTATTAGTAGATTTTTGATTAAATATTCTTTTTTTGTAGTTCGAATTAGTTGCTGGATGGTTTGAAGCGCTAAATTTACTGAGGTGGCTAGAATTATTGGATAATGGTCTGTTGTATCATCATAAAGTATTGCAGATTTACAGATGCTAACATCAACATTAGTAAAAATATTGTCAATTAAGGTCGCAGAAGTATTAGCAACTCTGCTCGGCTTGTTGATTGCAGGTAGCATACAATGAGATAGCACAGCATTAAGAAAAGTGGATTGAGGATTAATGGAACCATTAGCTAAGAGATTAAAATTAAAATCACCCATTATAATTATATCTTGCTTCTTTGAAAAATATTTATGTCTGAAAAATTGAGTTAATTGATTAGTAAAATTAACTGCAGCAGATTGTAAATACAACCAATAAGTATCGAACTTTTCCTTAAATCCCTCTTTGCAACTTCGACAAAAATACTTTCAATATTTTCATTCATAATAGTAAGATCATTAATGATACTAAATTTGCTTGAAAAATTTGTTTTAATTTGTTTGATTTGCTTAAATTAATGGGGTTGGCTTTAATTCAATTGGAAAAGCGTGAGCGTAAATGGTAGATGAAGTTCAATGAACAAACGTCAAAAATGAATTTTCGGCACAACGGGATGCTCAATTTCGCAAATATTTAACCAAATCTTTTTAATGTGTTTACAAAATAATAATTGCCGCGGAAGATTCTATTGAAAATGAAATTGGTCGCTATTCGATTTCAATTTGGAAATTGCTGTAGTACAAGTTCATGTTTAACATTTATATACAGTACGATCCATCATTGCAGACAGCATGATCTAATTATTATTTTAATTTATAACGCAATTATACAATTTGCCATTGACTCTAAAAAATACAGTAAATGTCAATGTCACTATAACGTGAGCGCTAGTGGAATTATCAGAAATTTTTGCGCTTAAAATTTATTTAAAAATAATTTATGCTAGATAATCTCTATGCTAGAGAGCTCCTGCAAATATTTTAAAGTACCTGCTGGGCCATTTAATTGCAGGTCAAGATTGTTCGCATGTGGTTCTTCAAATTGAGAAACCGGATGCAAAGACGACATTGTTGTACTTGGATTTTCCAGAACGTTCGTCGATGGCAGACTCTGATTCACTCTTATTTTGTCTTTTCCAGCTGAAATAAAACAACGGAAGATGAATTGTGTAAATATTTCTGTTAGTATGGAGGCTATAGCCAAGTATAAAGTCATTTCCTGCTCGAATGGCGTGTTAGTGATGGGGGAATCACTGGATTTGAACCTTGCACCTACTGGTCCTCTATTGAACAAATTGTCAAAAAGCCATCGGCTCCGCCCCGTAATAACAGCCATTCTTATAACAGTTATAAGACTTTCGGTATTTGTATTGACTGTTTGTATTGATTCCCTCTCTTACTGCATAAAATACACTACTCCGAATCTCTAGACAAATGCGATCAACACAATACATTAGACATCTTATAGCCAGGTAAATGAAAGTACTTGAGTCAGTTTATTTTCTTTAAATAAATAAATAAGCAACCACTTAAGCACTTTTTCTTATTTACATATTCGAGCACGCACTTAGAGATACTAAAGTACATCTAAACAATAATCTTAACCTTTCAAATAGAGTAATCCATTCAGGAAATGACGTACCATTCATGCTGGCTCGATATTTCTGATAGAGTGGACAAGACTTCATGAAGCAGCAAGTAACAAGTACGAGTACTCCCACAGTAATCAAGCCTCCAATAACTCCGCCCACAATTGCTCCAACGTTTACTGAGTCATCTGCTACAGGTTCTGAAGGAAACAATATTGACTAAAGAAATAATTATTTTCATGACTATAAACTGTGACATTTAAAAGCTGGTAAAGCTAATATTATTGTCTGTTTCGTCACTCGAAAACGATGTCAATGATGGGCAAGCCCAGGATATGAACCCCGCACCTATTGATCCGCGGTCGAATATCTTATCGACATCGCCACTGGCTCCAGCCAGACTATAAAAATAATGCTATTGACTATAGAAATAATTATTTTCATCACTTTTGTGCATTCAAAAGTGACTAGACATTATTTAAATTATATTTACGAAGCAAAAAGGACAGGTAATTATGTGGGATATCAATGCATATATTAACTCAGAAACAACTCCAAACTGAAATATCGCGCTAAGGAACAAAATAAGTTTAACGGCATGCAATACTTTAACCAAAACATTTGAACAAAGCATTATAAGACAGCGTTTTATCAACAGACACCAAATTTCATTGGTAATGGTATTTTATCATATAGCTGGATGCTTTATATCCTTAATGAAAATTTAAAATAGAGATAACAGAAAGAATCTCTTCATAACATTGCTACAAGGAATAATTAATTCAATAGTACTATTTAGACCAGTTGTATTACTTTGGAAAGATAGTTAGAAATAAACGTGATTAAAAGTCCGCATGCAGGTCGTTAACACATAGAGTTGCCAGTACCTGATATTGTTCTAGATGTCACTGTTGCTAATGCTGTTCCGACAGATGTACTTGCTGTTGGATATTAGATAAAAAGTAAATAAAAAATAGTAATACATAGTTTAGAGTTAAATATATTGGTCTAAATAAAGTATTTGTAGAAGAAGATACATGTAGTTTCTTTACAAATATATCAGTGACGTTAATCTGTTTTATAAAACGTGACGTAGCAATTAAATGCTGCTACTAGACTCAAGTAAAATGTCTGCTGAAATCGGAAAGGCTAACGCTGAGTTCAAGGTCATTTTCCTAAAATTTAATTAGCATTATCCGCTCAATATAACCATTGCCGACAGTAGCATTCTAATTTATTTCTACTTCATATCTAATTCTAATTTAAATTTCTATTTATAGTTTCTAATTGTATTTTATATCTAATTTATTGCCATTGTTATTAGATTGAAACAGAAGTAATAGTTTGGAGCAGAAATAATTTCATTTCAAAATTGAGTAACCAACCAAATGTTTACCTCTATCGTGCACTGACATTTTTTCAATAAAATATAGCTGATTGCGCTTAATATAATAATAAAATAATGATGAAATTAATACTAATAGAATAATAATTAAATAATGAAGACGACAACATGACATTATTTCAGTAGTTATATTGTTTCCAATTTAATTGCCATATTAAAGTTTAGCAAAGGCATTTCCTTTGCTGCTTGATTATTTTGTTACACCAATAAAGTAGTTAATATTTATGTCAAAAGTTGCAGATTATTATGCAAATAATCCAGTATAACAAATTACAATAATTGTAACACATTAGGAAGATATTTCATGATAAGCTCAATTACAAATACATAAATAGAGGTAACGATAAATAGATTTGCCAGTACCTGAGACAGTGTTAGAAGCCAATGTTTCTGTTGTTCGAAGAGTGGTTCTTGCTGTTGTATAATCGAAAATAAAAGTAGTAAAAACTTTAAGAAGCAGTTTGGAGTTATTTAGTGCAATAATAATTTTAGAAGCCAACAGCGGAGTAAATTCACCACTGAGCCTAATAGCAATCATGATTTGTATAATGCTAATAGTTGCAGTAGTTATATCACTTAACTACTGCAACTATTCTTGACTAAAGCAAAAGCTAAAAGTAAGAAAGAGTTAGACCTATCTACAAGATTAGTTTCCAGTCTCTAAAGCATTGCAGTGGAGAATGGGGAATAGTTTTTACAATTAGGCTAATTTAATTAATTTAATTTAATTTCTCTGCTTTAGGTCTATTTGGCACACATTATTCCTTTTTGCTATTTCTAAAACCACTTATTTGCTATTGATGTAAGCTTCTTGAAAACGACAGCCAAACTATCGCGATAATTTTTCAGTTCGCTAAGAAATTAGCGTAGGTTACATAGACTATTAAATTCTATAAAATGATTTATTTAGTAAGAGAGTAATAATAATAATAATAACAGCAGAGTTCTCACAACTGCCTCATCAACGCCTGTTCAGGGGAGTCTATTTAGTGTAATTATCATAAATGAGTGTTTAAACCTCGCTATTCACATTGATAGAAAATCATCAATTAATCTCACTGATGCAGTTTTAAATTCTCTCTTCCAATGGATATTTTAAATAACAGGTCCAATGAAAATATTCCAAATCCGCTCACTGAGAGAAATCAGTTGACGAATAAATTGATGACAGCATCAGGAGGGGATATGCCGTAACGATTAGATTGTTGGCCTTGGATACAAGTGGCCCAAGTTCAAAGCCAAGGTCAGTCAACAAATGATGGATATCCCTTTGGGACAATTGAAGGTTAACCCTGTATCGGAGCTTTCTGCCGATTGGCTCCACCAATCGAATATATGATTAACCATGGAAATATCAAAAAAGCAAAGATATGATTAACCATGGAAAGGATTGATCATAACCTGTCAGGAACCGGTAAAGCAGTCTCAGAGACCGGTCACCAGCCATAACACTACTATAGAAATTGTAGGAGGAAGAAACTAATGCAGCCTTTGACTGAGGATAATATGGCTTCTGGTGTGCATTATAATTGCTTTCCTGAATATTTGCTTAATAGTCTCTTATGACAGGTACCATTTTCGATTTTTGCAGTGGCTCGGACACATTACGAGAAATTGTGAAAAAATAAAACGGTAATTACTGATAAATTAATTGACTCAGAGAACAGAATATTAATATATATGAAGCTGGAGGTAATATGCACTACGTGTTTTCAACGATGACGGTAGCACTGTGTTATTAAAGGACAACAGAAACAACTGTTTGGAAGAGAACAATTTAATTTTGAAAATTTAGCAACCAACATAGAGTTTTACCCTTTTGTGTTTGAACCAGTAGTCTACACAACAGACTATAGAGCATACGGCAACAGAAATCTAGTGTATAATCAGGAGATCAGGGAGAAACACTTCGAAGCTATATTGTTTTCCAAATAATTTCTTCAGTAACTTTGGTAAAGTCATAACCTTTGTAAATTTTGTTATAAGATTATTTAGTAAATCGATCTAGTGGTCATTCAGAATGAAGACATACAGTGAACAAGAATATCAAGGCCTAACATGTATCAAAACTATGAACTAAAACTTGATAGGAAAAAGGAGAGAGAGACCGCTCACTTACAGCTGAATATTGGTATGGAGGTTTCGGTAACAATTAAATTGAAGCAGATATTTAATTAAAAACTGAAAAGCTGTTAGAATTAACTTAACTCTAATTAAATTCCATATGAAGTTAAAAGCATTTATATGTAGACTAGTTCTGTTTGGTTTGTGAATATTGCAATGTAATTATGTAAATAAATAAGAGTTGTTAACTTACGTTACATTGGAAGCTTAAAAATAGGCATGCAGCAAAAATAATTATGGCAAAGCTTAAGCCACGCCACGGTCAAGAAAGTAAAAGGGCAAATGTTCAAGTATACATGGTAAAACAGTTATACCATTTATACTATAACTTGTATGTATGAATGATGTATTGGCTATTCTGCTTGAGAGCTGGATGAAAAATAAGCAAAAGATGGTATGTAAAGAACTGAAAGTAAACATAAGCACTTACGACATTCTGGAACGCTGAGCACAACAGAACCTGTTGCGGTTCCTAGCATGTTCACAGCCACGCATGTGTAGATAGCGTTTGTTCCAGACACCGACGTTGTCACAGTGCTTCCAGTAAAGGTGGCGCCACCACTGACTACCCAGCTAAAGGTTGGATCAGGATTGGCATCAGCTGAGCAGCTGAGAGTATCCTGACACGTGACGTTTTTCCGATTTCCATTTAAAATTATAATTGCATTTATTGGTGGATCTGTATTTAATTTGCAAAAAATATAGGGGTAAGTTATAATAAGGCCAAAGATGGCTGACTGAATTTTTAATTTTTATTAGGTTTTCGTAGTGGAGTCATTTTCCACATGGAATTGAAAATCATAACTACTTTGGAGGCAATGACATTACTTTCCAACTTAATTCAATCAAATATCTTATTCTTTGATCGGTTGCTACGTTAATTGAACTGTACTCACTATTCGATGCTACATTCCGTCATGTATAGGCCTACAACACCATCAACCATGCTGCCTATAAAGTAATTACAATTGGATTGCTGGAAATTTGAAGGGCTCACAAGAAAATAAAGTATTTCAATTGATGATTGTAAGGCTAATACAATTGAGTAATACAATCATCATCATCCTTCCTTGAATCCCAGTATAACCAGGTTCGGGACACAAATAGACTGTCTCAAATCCTGTCTGTCACCACCACCAGCCAATCCCCTGTTTGAAATTTTAAATTGAGTAATACAATGAGTTAACTTATACAATTGACCAAGCTAAGAAGATACCAATGTATTTTTAATACGCTGGAAAAGGTTAACTGAATCCGATACAATTTTGTAATTAAAAATCCAAAAACTCTATTAAACGCCTTTAAAATAAAAAGACACCTAGAATAGAAATACTAACATTGAACTTGAAGGCTTCCAATGGTGCACCGGTAGATATAGTCTGGAGCATTTGTTGCATATCGCGGTGGTTGATTAGTCAGAGGGTTAAACGTAGTTTTACACGTATAAGGTGGAACAGTTGGTATCTTTGGTTGTACAGTAATTGTAGAACTAATATTGCCATTGTCATTTATTTGAGGTGACGTAATCTGTGTAGTAGAATTATACCAAGCCATTACAGGTAATATGTTACCAGTGACCGTTATTCCACAGCTCATTTATACCGTCTCATCTACTGAAACATGTCCCTTGGGAGAAATGCTGCAAACTGAATTGCTACCTGGAATTGCATCATATAAAGAGTATTTAATACCAGATTTTTACTTGCGCTAACATATCAAGACTATGTTTTCCGCGCCAGAGTAACAAATTATCTTTCCTTTCAGCAAGCGACTCTTTGGGTTAGATTAAAATCTATCGTAGATCAATTCGAAAACACACAGTTTCGAAATTAGGTTTTCTATCAATACTCGGGTTTCCTTTAGGCAATTTTTGTGCTATAGCTCGTGATTTTTCCCTTAAGTATACGAGATGTGTAAGTATGCTAAGGAGAAGCTGGAAGCCAATTTATCCCCGAAACCTGGTGTATAATGGGATTAGGGATGATTCTTCTTATGATTGTTTGTTGGAGGTCTATCTGTGGGTGTCTCGTGGAGCTGAGTGGACGCCCATTGCTGTTTGAAAGGTTTTCCGTCTGCTTTTAGTGTACAGGTTTCTGTGTCATTTATCTTTGTTGTTTAGGAACGATTGTAATATTGTATTCTTTATGTAACGTGAGCGGTGTGTAGGCCAAGCATAGAGTGACATTACTCCACATTTTAATGTTAAGTGGCGCATACTATAGCGAAAATTTCGGTTAAGAATAACGTCATAAGGTCAGATTTTTAAGTTAAGCTGTCAAGACGCGGTTGGAGGAAGGCTGGTATTGAGGAGTATTCGCAAAGTATACATTGACGGCATTGCGCAATGTTCAGTGTGCTACGAGGGATTTTTGGTTGCGTAGTACCACAAAAGGGGTTCTATATGATGTATGTGACGGAAAGTAACCAAATTAATCAGCTTCCCTGGTCGCAACATTGTTGGCCAATTGGAGAAAGCGAAGTACCTGGGTCGGCTCTTGTGCCTACAGGTAGGAGAGGGCATAGCAACTAAATACAAGCGAGCGACGTCGATGAAGACAGCAAACCAATCATAAGGAAGAGGGGCATGAAGAAACAGAAAGACAGAAAAGAAACACAGAGCAGAAGGGAAGCAGCTATCCAGAAGAAGAAGAAAGAAGATAATTAAGCATTTCAGTTCAACCAATCAAAGTAAGCAATTAACATAAAATTCATCGACTAAGGCGACCCCTTGAAGAATTATCTAAGAGGAGGAAGCAAATAGTGTCAAAATGTCAGATGTGCAGCGAGTCCCCTCTCCCGAGTCCTTGTGCAGAGCAGATTCACCCGCTCTCTTAAGCTCCCATGAACCCTTGCATCCCGAATAAACCTGCGGATCGGCAAGACTCCCTGCCTGGAGTGACGAGGAGTCTAGTGAGGCAGAAGACTCGAGAACTAGCAGGTACGGGCGGCCTAGACGGGCAGCCGCCCGGTACGCTACACCTTATTGGTGCCTTCTTTATGTACTAACGAGTATTGAACTGCCAGGAATGCTTACCGGTTATGATTGCCCTTGTTCTGTTCTAGGTGAGACTGAAGCGGACCCGTATGCAACCATTGTAACATTATATGCATAGTTTTTGAGTCTGGGTTATTTATGCATTCATTGAACAATACATAACACTAACAAAAAATTAAGTGCCCAACAGTTCAAAATATTCAATGAGCTCATACGTGGTTCTAATTGATTAGTTGAAGGCTACTAAGAAGAAGGGGCCTATAAGTTTATTTCGAACACATCAACATGAATATGTCGCATACATACAATGAGTATAAAAAGGAAATTAAAAGTACAAGTAATTACAGATAAGCAAAAGTAAACAATCGCTCGTAAATAATTCCTATCTAACATTACTTCGATAATTACAGGCAAATCTTCGTATTAGTTTTGAATAGAGTAAAAAAAGTAATTTTAAGGTAGCGGCAATCAATGCATTAAACGCCATGGTATAATATAAATATGAACTAAACTTTAATATTTAATTTCAAGCTTTAACTTTAAAACTAAACTTTAACAAAAATGTGTGGTTTTAGATTTTATGAATACTAAGCCGAGCAGTTTGAAGCAATTAGAGTCGTTACTAAAAAAGAAACATAAGTAGAATACTCACTCACTCACTCGACCGCGGATCAGTATGGACGGGGTTCAAATCCTAAGTTCGGCCATCACTGACATCGCTTTCGAGTGAGGAAACTGCCGTTAACCTTATCTTTACCAGCTTTTTAGAAAGCAAAATATATTTTTAAAGGTAGACTTTTGGAAAGATTCACAGAAGTCACGAAAACTTTGGAAAGATTCTACTGAAGTCACGAACAAAACACATGAATATTGTAAGAGAAGGTAATCTGATTAAGTGATTTAATCTCATTATAGATAGATAATTTCACGATTCTTAATGAGAACATATGGTAGTTAGATCCAAGCATCTGGTCACCTTCTACTTGGAGACACATGATAATGGCATGAATGTTGGCATAGAATTAACATGAAGCGTCCGTGAATTGGAGTTTTATAAATTTACTATTATTATCTAACACAACGGGTTTCATACTGCAAAGTCTTATTTAGATTAATGCAGCAAAGTTTGAAGGTATATTTCTATTAGCTACTAACTTATAGAAATGGGTTTTCATTACATTACTGTATAATAGTTCATGTAGCGATTTCACTTAGAACCGTATACAATGGATTTTCGCTATACTTTGAGGCTTTGATAAAGCCTACAAACAGTCATTATTATTTTGAACCTCCAATGCAACAATCATCCTGATCAATGTATTCGAAGATGCGTTATAATCTCTATAGTTAAATACTCGTAGAAGACGCAGCGCAGAATATAAAGACAGACATGCAAGTGCGCAGCATACAGTCACAATAGGATATGAATACCTTTTAGTTGAGGAATTGAATTATTCTAACCTAATACAATAAGCTGAGCATACAGTATGACTGGTGTATATGCACACTCATAGAGACCAGCCACTGATGAATTGGCATTTTTGATGATGAGATTACAACTGTCTGATGCGAGAATTTCTGTTCCATATTGAGGCAGTATAGGTGGAACGGCGCATCCACTACTGATTGGTTGAGATATTGAACTGCCAATCGGAGTGAACGACCAGGTAATAAAATTTGAAGTTGCTGAAGTTATTGAGCAGTTCAAGTAAGTTGAGCTACCATACAATACAGCTGTGTTCACAGGAGGCAGAGTTGCTACTGACACTGGTAAAGAAGATCAGAACAATCGTTATCATTCATTAATATTTTGTTAATTATTGCACTATTGTATTTGATTATAAGCTTCAATTTAAATTTCTATTGCATCACTAAAAAACAGAAATATTTAGAAAAGTAGTATTATTGCAATTATTTTTGTCCACAATTTACCATAAATATAAAACAGGCCATCATTACCCAATTATTTAAAAACATCTTTACTGAAAACCACTCTCTCTTAGCACAATGCCTGCATATGGCCGGTCCAAGGTATGTAAAGAATCCATTCTTCTCTGTCTTCCGCTGTCCTCTCATGTCCACATATGAGTGGCTCTTTAAATCATCCAACAATCCTAATCTCAGCTTTCCTCTGCCTCGATGTCCTTCCAATCTGCCTTCTATGACCTCTTGTAGTAAACTTTCCCCGCTTTGAATGTGTCCTATCCAACTTTTCTTCCTATTCATTAATGCATATAATGTAACGGAAGCTATCTCCAGAAAATATTCGTGAAATTTACTCGTAAGAAACTGTTCTTTCTAAAGTTTATGCAAGGCTAAATTCTCTGAATGCCTGTCAAAAATCTTAAAGGACATATAACTCAGCAAATACGTCAGCCCTAATACTTTTTATAAACTTTATAATAAATACAAGGTCACATGATAAATAAATAGTCTTGAAAATACCTCCACCATATTCATTAACTTTACGAATTAAGCTTAATAGATAAAAACTCCTGCAAGGTGTGGATTTTGTAAACCACCTTTTTGTTTCATAGTTGTGTTTCAGCACTAGAAAGGATATTCGGTTGCCGAGCGCCTAGGCTCCAGAAGTTGATATAAAATTTTCTAATCCCGGTCTTAGTTATTAAACTAGAATTCAAGGGAAGATGCTGATGCTGATGAGTAATTGCATCATTATCAAAGTATATAATCCTCACATGTGGCTTCAATCGGTGGGATTTAGCACACTTGGTTTAGTTGCTCGTCAATAATCGAAGTTAAGCTACATCGGCCTCGGTTAGTACTTTGCGGATGACCCCCTTGCAAGACCGAGTGTTGACAGCTTTGCAGGAAAAAGACCGAGGTCTTTTTTATGGACGGTTATTCTTAAATCCGCGCCGGCTGCAATTGATGCGCCATAAAAAGGCAACGATTTCTAATAACCATGGAAAGGAAAGAGGAAATGGGCCTTAAACAAGTATCTGTGCTTCTTGACCCAGTGTGCCGTTCTGTTATGTTATGCTTAATCAAAGAGAGGCCTAAAATGTCAGGACAGTCATAGCTGCAAACTGTAAATTACGTTTAAATGGTGCAATTATGTACCTCTTATGTAATCAATCTAAAACTACGTGGGAGAATTGCTTTAAAGAAGCTAGATATATTTTTCTGGCCTTTGCTTTTAATTTTTAAATAACAATACCAGAATCCGCAATTACGATATGACTGAGTTGTAATTCCTGCTAGATTCTATTCCAGAGAGAAGAATTATAGAATTATTTATATCAAAATTATGGCCCTGATGTATAAGAATTTGAAGGGAAGCCGTGAGTCGGGAATTTTGAAGTAAAGCCTTTTTAAGAAGAGTGCGTAAACGTCATATAAGGTAATCTCTTGATATTTCATACTAAATTCTGAACTTATTTACTCGCCATTTTAATATTTCATTCCTTTATTTAGACACAGATTGCATTTTCAATAGAAATATTAAAATGTCAATAGATTACCTTAGATGGCGTTTACGCACTCTTCTTCCAAAGGCTTCCCTTCAAATTCTTATACATCAGGGCCATAATTTTGATATAAATAATTCTAATATTCTTCTCTCTGGAATAATTATTCCCAGTAGATGCTTAGGAAATATTATCAATAAATATTAATATTATAATTAGTCCAGATATATTGGATGCTAAAATTTGGTAATTCCCAGCAATTGAAAATTTATACATAAAAACGTATCGTTTATATTTGACTTGAATTCATTGAATATATATTTTTACAGTGTTTTGTAGTCCTATGCGTCACACTGTAGTTTAACTACTTAGTAACATAATGTTTCAGTATTTCAAAATCAAATATATAATAGTATAAGTTCTCTTCGTTTGTTTTTATTGTTTTGCGGGTCTGTTATTATTGGTCATAATTTCTATTTAAATTCAGTATCATTGAATTTTCTTAATTGCAATTAAATAATAAAATAATAAAATATTAAATAAATTATAGTTTTCATTAGAATTATACTGCTCTACAATTATAACATCCAATATAGTGAAAAATATATAACATAAAATGCTACTTAATAAATTAAATAATGACAAAGGTAATTAACGAATAAAATAAATATATTACACACATATTTCACTAAATTGAAAAGTGATTTCACTGAACACTACAGAGGATTGATGCAATTACATTAGATAGTATGAAGCTATATTTATTCAATATATTATTAATTTTAATTTAATGTGCTCACTATTTTATGCTTAGTTTGATTACCTGTATATTTATTAATCACTAAGAAGCATGATTTTGAGTAGTTAATGCCAGCAGTGGTCTTCTACCTTTCGCAGCATTCTTCCATCTATACAGTATATCCTCCTCCAATCAACCATGTATTCTAACTATTCTTTCTATCCCTCAGTAATATTTAAATAAAGAAAATTAAGCTATCTGAGAATACTTTTTCCGATATTTAAATAGTCTACCTAAAACAAGAATCACTTTCGGCTACTTACGAATCATGAAATCCCATATTTGTAGGTATACCAGTGAGTGTAGAATAATGGAAGCCATATTCATATCTGGTTAAGTGTTTTATCCTTGCGACCTGTACATGTATATAAAGCGACCATTAAAAAACTATTTATATTTGCAATTTTATTTACTTAACTTAAGGGATATAATTTTGCAAATTAGTTTTCTATAATTTAACGAGCCACTTCATAGCATTATTTTGCGGATTAAATTTAAAAAGACACATAATAGTAAAAACTTTAAAAGCTAGATCAAATAATTAATTATGTTCTAGACGTTGGCCTATAATTCACTCGTTCCAAAAACAACTCCGTAGACTAATTTTGATGTCTGAATAATCTCAGAAATGAAGCAGCATTTCGCTAGCAGTTCGGAACCACACTTTATTAGCAAATTTTGAATTATTGAGTTTTCATCACGGATCGTCTAAGTGCCCGATTGACCAAAACTGAATTAGCGTAGACTAATAGCTATATAGTAGCTATTAACTATTATTATTAACTGTAGCTGTTTAAAACAGGCGATCTTAACGATGATACAACAGACAATATTTACAAGGTAATTTATTTATATTATTTGGTATATTAGAAACGAGTAGATTAGACGGGTGCAAAGGTCTTCATCTGCTTTTAATATTTCGATTTTTTGCTCTGTACTAGGTTACATGGCTATGTCATGTGACCTAGCACAGTAGCCTACAAAAAACAATGACAAATTTTAAAATTGGAATGGTGCACGGCTGTGCCATTACCCGTGTAGTGTCCAGGTTGTTGAAGAATAGACCAACTGTAGAGAACAAGTGTCGTAAAAGACGACAAAGTAATAAGATCCAAAACGACGTCGAAAAGGGCATTTGATTAATGATGACCTAGGCTTCAGAAATTGCTACATAATTTTCTAAAACGAATTTTAAAGTCTAAAGTCTATTCGTATCCCGACCCTAGATAAACTGAGAATCCAGGCAAGATGATGAGCATGATGATATTTTCATCAATTATCTATGTCATACATAACATGTTAGGTCTAATGCAGGCCCACTGCAACAGTAAAATTTACATTTGTACACGTATGTACTAACATTTTTTCATTGTACGCTTGCACTAACATTTTATATTTGTACGTATGTACTAACATTTTACATTTGTACACTTATATACATTATGATGTTGCGTCGCTGATGGATTCGTAACGGGCGCTCTATAGAGTTTTTAATTAATGTGCCAAGTTTTACATAATATAGAAGCAAATTAATTTAAATTTATCAAAAAAGTGTAGAATCTCGAAATACGTTTTTAAATCACTACAGCAACAACCTGAGAACTTATTTAAATACAGCCGTGTTCTTGTGGCATTTACACTATAGATCTATCACTAAAGTATACACTCGCAAGCAAGTTATACACAGTTCAATGCGCTCAGTGCACCCATTATCATGTAACCACACTTTAATGTGCATCTACATGTAACTATTCGCGTGGAATATAATATTTACACATTTATTGCTTGTAGTTATGTATTATTCTTAAATTTAACCACAAGTAACTGACAGTTACTAAAATTTCTGACCATTATTTTGAAATTAAACTGAATTTCATTGCTAATATCGTAATGAATGAATGATAAACATAGATGTACGCATATATTGGGCTAATATTCTTATAGAATTAAGCTATCAGCAGGGCTAAGGCCTAAGGTGCGAGCGGACGTGAAACCCCAAAAAACCTTCATGCTTCATCGTTTCTGGCTCCTATTTTAAAGCAAACGTCAAAATATCTACTCACAGTCAGGATTTTTCTAAAATATTTTGCAAAGTTTGTTGAACCCGTCTCCCAAATTTTATTTCGTATTGCTAAATTTTAGTCACCTTTGTTACATCGATCAACTAAGAAACTGCGCATGATTGTAGTTTGAGAGCTAGTTCAGTTCATTTTGAATGTTTTCTGTTGTAAGTGCTTGCACTATACACGTACTTCTACAGGTTTTCAATAATACAGCGTCAGCTGTCACCGAACAGGCAGCATTTTCAGAAATTCGCAGCGAACTCACGGTGATCTTACAAGTTAATTTTCACCTTTCCGATATTAATATTACTAATTGTTAGTGACAATTTTATAAGAAACAGTGCGATAAATTGCTGACTGAATTGCACCTAGTAGAGTTTGATTTGTCTAATTTACTTAACGTCTTATTTCAAATAAATCCCCGTGTTGTGTCCGGTTTGATTGAATAATAGAACAACCGCGTAAATATGCACGTGTCGTAGAAGGCGACATAAAAAACGAGATCAAACCAACGGCAGAAAGGGCATTCGTTATTTTCGGTCGATGTACGCCTAGGCTTTAGAAATTGTTACAAATTTTAACGAATAGAAAAACTTCAAAAGAAGGTCTATTCGTATTCCGACCCTAGTTAAACTGGGATTTAAGGAAATATGATGATGATGACTTGACGTCTAAGTTCAATAGTTCAGTCGGTTAATCTATAATTGTCTGTAGGCCTATGTCTTGAAGACTTTGACTTATTCTACATTGCAAGCCTATTTGTCAATTATATGTAGGGCCTATTGAAACTCTTTAAAGAAAGTTGGTTTAACAGTTTAAATGTTAGGCCTACCCAAACTGCTATAAACCACAGAAATTAGGCCTACTCTAAAACGTATTTTAAATATTTTACGAATAGTGGTGTGCTTCCTTCATGTTCAAAACTTCAATTTCAATTTCAAGTATGCATATTCTCGCATCCTGCTTACAAACTGTTATATTCCTGTTGAGCGAAGCAAATAATTAATACAAACTATGAAATGAATAAACTTCTAATATAATTTTATCTCATAAAAAAAAAAAAAAAATCATAGAATATTTCACACTATATTTCAATGAATAATTGAGGTTAAGCTAGCTAGATCTAGAGTTTAGCTATTAAACGTTAAAGAAATTCGATGATTGTGTAGTATTTATAGATCAGATAGATGACGCAAAAATAAACAAAATATATTTGCATCTGCCACTCAAGTGTGGTTAGCCTAGAGCTGAAACTCGGAAGCTTTTCGTACAGTTTAAAATTCTCCAATATCTTGTAATGCACGATTGTCATTAGGAACATGAAAAATTTAGAGTTTATTTCAGCAACTAATATGTTACATATCGGTCTATATTTCGTGCAAGCCTAGTAGGCCTACTCTGAAATGCGTTTTGAAATTGGCATCGCAAAATATTAAAATGTGTTAAAGACAAGCATATATACTTATTAAACCATGAAAATATTGTCAATAAAATCATAAGTCTAGAAATCAGAATGGAATGGACTAAAGCTTGACTCACAGAACTCATAGCAAGTAACTGGAGCAAATGAAACAGTTCCAAAAGAAAATTAGAGAAACTTCTCCATTATGAAGAACCGTCCATGGCTCCAGCCATTTTAGCATATTTAGCCATTTTACTTTAATATTCTAATTATGATTCTGTTCGTCTGCTAACTCTGCATAAACAGGTGTTCAACTAGATAGAACGCTTCTCGTTCTCTTTTGAGGCCTATTGTTCTGTCTCTGCTTTATTTGTTTGATTGATGTTATAATTTTCTCTTTCAAATTTTCTTTTATATCATTTTGCATTCTATTCATTTTAATTATTCCGTATCCTTGTTTTCATTTTGTATGGGATACATGAATGATGTGTTTATCTAATAAACACATCTCTCTCTCTCTCTCTCTCTCTCTCTCTCTCTCTCTCTCTCTCTCTCTCTCTCTCTCTCTCTCTCTCTCTCTCTCTCTCTCTCTCTCTCTCTCTCCATTTAGCATCCAACGATTCATCCAACGATGTGTGCGCAATCTTATTGTCAAACTTTAGCATGAAGCAGGCGTCATCTTTTGAGTGCAACAAAATGACTATATAACGAAAGTATTACACTTTTCTCTAAATCATTAGCAATTTTACCACAGAAATTTTGTAGTAATTTTCAAGCTTTGATTAGCAAGTAAAATTAAAGGATTATTAGGAACAAAAATGGAAAAATAATCATCATGCATTTGCCGCAGGCACCGCAGAGTTGTTAAGTAATAATTGGAGTTCCGAGCCTGGGTTAATTGATATTTTAAATTCCGCAAGAAAACTATGTGTGCAAACACATGCCATATGCATGTGCAGTAGAGTTTCCTTTCTTATGGTTGTAGTTTTTGTAGTTTTCTTAATTTCCTCTTCCCCTCCTTAGCAATCAGTAATCGTTGCATTTTGATTAAAAATAAAAATATTATAAAAAATTGTTTAAAAAGTTAAAAGTAGCACATTTAAATCATACTATTTAAGACGATGCATGGTCTGTGACAAAATGGAAAAGCAAGAATTTGAATTAAGCAGTTCGAAGATAGGCCTATATTTAATTTGAACTAGAAATGAACTCTAAACTAAAATAGCAAAATGGCTGAAGAATCTATGAAGACACGAAGTGACGTCAACGCGAAAAATATTAGCATATAATATAGAGAGATTTCAGCATACATGCATCGGTGAAGAACGTGACGGTTATGAACGAAATTAGATAGTCTACAAGAAATATGATAGTGTTTAAGTCTGGCATTTCACATAATATAACAGCTGAACACAGAAAAATTAAATTTAATATTGCATGTGAACAGGCTGTAGCACTGAAAACTGCAAAAAATTATGGTAAAAGGGAGCATGTATTGACTTCGCTGGATGTAGAGAAATACAGTATGTAGAGTATTTTAAATAGTTAAGCAGATGTTCTGTAAAGCAATAGAGCTAAGACTAGAAGACAAATAAGGTCGTAGATAAATTATTTAAATAAATCAATAAATTATAATTTTCTTAGATAAATTCGTAAAATCAGCATAGTTAGGTTTAGAGGAATTCTAGCGAGAAAGAGTAAAAAGTTAAATTAGTTAATTTTTAATAGTGAACATTACGTTGAGACCACTAAACCGCTGTAAGTCTTGAATGTGCGCAACTCATCGATCTAAATATAGAAATCCTTACATCATTACTATATGCCATATCTATGTCAGTCGTCTCTTAAGAAAATTTGTAGTTGTCGGCAAGTCAAGTCTTAGTTTTCCTGAAAAAATCCGATTTTTTTTATACTACCACATTAACTCTAGCACCTTTTACTTAATCATCTTTAAGAAGCGCATATTTTTATATTGATCATTTTATGCCATCGCATCAATTCAAGAGTGTCTATAACCTCTCATTTGCTGACTTTCTCATTAATTATGAAACAGAAGAATTTTTATTAGAATGCATTCAATTTAGTCGGATTCAAAATACGGCCATTTCATTAAAAATAAATATATTTCTAGTAGCCTAAGAATAATAACGGCTCAACATATATGTTCCAGTGGCCTATATAATATAACAAATGTTTCAAAAAGGCCAATGTCTTAAAGATGAATCTGACCAGTATAATTTTACCAGTTCAGTGTACAACTGACTTATCATACCAACTTCCAAGCGCTACCATACGGACATTTTTATTTTATTTACACATCACACCTAAAACATGATTGGTTACTTTCGCAGAAATACTTTGCAAACCTCTCTTTACAACCAGCGGTGATAAAAGATAGGGTTCTGAACTCTATCTATCACAACAATTTATGAGATTTGACAAATTTCGAAATATCGCAAAGTAATTCTGTTTACTATCTGTTTAAGATATAACTTTGCCCAGATGGACCTTCAAATATTTATTTACCTGAATCCCTTTTGCTTTTTAATCGTTAATATATACTATGGAAGGATTTCTTGTGGGGCAATCGTCCAGCTGAGATTTAAATATTTTACGCATTTCATTTCGGTGGCTGCGATGGGCTGGTTTTCATTCTCTCTCTCTCTCTCTCTCTCTCTCTCCGTCTCTTACCCCAATCTCTCTCTCACTCACTCTCTCTCTCTCTCTCTCTCTCACTCTCTATCTCTCCAAAGTGTCATGTTCATAAGTATACCAGTAGAGTAGATCAAGAGCGGGCATATAATATATGTAAGTGGATAGCGAGTTAACCGTACACTCTAAGCCAAAACTTGGCAACCGGGTGTTTGCAACCATAATATGCTAAAAAATTAGCTTTTCCAAAACACCAAGTTGAAAAATCTACTTTTTAAATTTAATTTTAAACATCCATTATCAACAAAAACAGCCATTTGATAAATAGTTACAAGTCCCAGATTCACCGCTGGATTTACTCCAGTCAGGGTGACCTCTTTAGGATCCCTTGTTGCTTTTTGTGGTTGCATGGCAACGCTGTGTTAGACGTACCAGACTGTTGCTGGCAGCAGCTGGCAGCTGTGTGGGCTGTGCTCTGAATAGCTTCAGCCTGGGGCTCAAGCTGTGCTGTGTTCAGTGCTCCTGCGTTGTTATATTGGCTGGATAGAGCATTGCTTTAAATTTAAAGCGGAAGCTAAAAACGCTAAGGTAAACGACAGTTTCCTCACTCGAAAGCGATGTCAGTGATGGGCGAGCCCAGGATTTGAACCCGGCACACACTGATCCGCGGTCGAGTGTCTTATCGACTTTGCCACTGGCTCCAGCCAATTAAGAATTGCAAGATAAGGCTATCTTTTGAAGGTAATATTTTTCTTTTAATAGATTCTTCGTTATTATAACCCTGTGCTATAGGCCCTAACAGTACAGCTCTAAACCTTTTTCGATGAATCATAATATTTCCCATGGCCCTGTTTTAAATTTGGTTAGTTGACGAGAACAACCTGATTGATTTCACGAATTATTCCTCTGGTTCTGTAAAGTTATGAAACTCCATATTCTGCTACTAAATAAATAAATTAATAAAGAAATGTATATATATATATATATATATATATATATATATATATATATATATATATGTATATATATATATATATATATATATATATATAATATCAACAGGATTTATTATTAACAGGATTTCTATGCGTACTAGATGACTAATCTCTATATATGTATATATATATATATATATATATATACATATATATATATATATATATATATATATATATATATAGACTGGAGCAAAAAAATTTGATGAAAATATTTTCATTAGTTACGAAATTACAGCATTTCTAAAAGAAAAGTGCTAAAATCAATTTTAACAAGGCGTTTCGAAATGTCAGTCTTTCCTTTTAAAGAAAATAGCGACCCTGAAAAGGACCGTTTACTTAAGTGGTGGAGTTTAAGCCTGCACTACCTTGTTAGCTACTCCAATAAAAGATGCATAAATTTCATTCTTCCGTTAAAATTATTCCCAAATTTTGAAGAAAATGTTCGGTACTTTTGTTTAAAAAAGCCTTGTTAAAATTGATTTTAAATTTTCTTTCGAAGAAACGATGTATTTTTGTTACTTCTAAATGAATATGTTATGAATATATTTTCACCAAATTTGCAGGATATGTGTAGAAATTCCTCCTCTGGAAGCTCTGAAAATTTTGTAAAACTATTTTAAGCTTTGTCCAAGTTATTAAGACTTTTGTTAAAAAAGCCTTGTTAAAACTGATTTTGCACTTTTTTCGTAGAAACGCTGTAATTTATTTCCTGCTCAATAGATTTTCATAAAATTTGCAGGATAGACGTAGACATTCCTCTCCTAGAAGCTCCTTAAATTTCGTAGAGATATTTGGAGTTTTCTTAAAGTTATTGAGATTTCGCCAGGGGATTATTTTTTTTGCCCCAGTCTGTATATTCTTCAGTGCACTGTCAAGTGGCAGGTTCAAGGTACATATTCATACTCAAAGTCTGTCTTCTCGCTCCATAAGACCACTCCTTAGATCAACAAGTTAATCCCTTCACAAAGTCTATGCCTTATCCATACCTTATGTAACCTAAAGCTTGGGAAAAATATGGCTTCTAGGTGGTTTCCCATTGCCTTCCTCAGTTTGGTGGATTAATTACCATTTAATCCTGGGGGAAAATATTTCATAGTGAGTTGGGTCCCCTCTTGCTATCCTCAGCTCCTGACTTACGTCAGGAGCTGAGGATAGCAAGTCGCCTCTTACGTACACGCGGCAGATTGTTTGCGGTTGCCCAATTCTGCAGTGGTCCAACCACACCCGAGCACAACACTGGGAATATATACATATATATATATATATATATATATATATATATATATACTGTATATATATATATATATATACCTATATATATATAGATTAGTCATCTAGTACGCATAGAAATCCTGTTTTGCGACGTTACAGAATACATATTACAGTGGAGTCATGTGACCATCTATGCAGTGGAAATTCACAATACGTGCAGAAAATTAACATTGTCGGTTAACCAACTAGTCGGCAGGATTTAGCGCACATGATTTAGTTGGGGGTCAATATTCTTAATTAAGCTAAGTCGGCCTCGGTTAGTACATGGATGGGTGGCCACCTCGGAAGACCGATTGTTGGCAGCTTAGAATGAATAAATCCCAGGGTGTTGGAAGGTTAGTCTTAAATCGGCACCGGGTGCAATTGATACACCATCAATAGGCAACGATTACTAATAACCATAGAGAGGAAGGAGGAAATGGGCCTTAAACAAGCTTCTGTGTTTTCTGACCCAGTGTGTCGTTATGTTGTGTTCGTAATATAATTTTTAAATATTTATAATATGGTTAAATTTTTCTTCTAGTCAATATAGAAACCTGGGTGTTTTAGCTGTATAGATGCACGTGTTTTGGTGTTAGACCGGCTTGCAGCGTCTACTATTAACAGCAAGAGTTCATCTGTACAGTGGTCTGCTCTTACCGGTAAGATATAATTTATACTTGTGTTCTTATGTTCACGAACTAGAGGTTAAATTGATAAATAGTTGAAACGATATTAATGTTGTTAAAATTCGTTTAGAGAGGTAGGTTAGGCTGTGTTCTTAACCAGCAATCAGATATTAACGTAATTATGAGACTTAAGAGTAACAGCGTGGCGATTTCGAAATCAAATGTAGCAGTGGTGTGTGATGAAATGTACACAGCTATGTATGAATGCTGGCAATATGAGTAAATATCCATATATAGTTATGTACAATCTATATACAGGCTTATTTTACTTCCTAAAAACATGACAATAGAACTTAAGCTTAAAAATACAGACTCAGAGACTTAACAAGAAAGACTCATTTGTGTAATTGCAGGGCTTAATACGATTTAAAATCATTAAAAGTCATGAAAGAAAAGAAAAAAAATGAAAAAATAGATTTAGTGTCGTAAAGTTTTAAATGACAGATCCTGAGGTGAATTAAACTCTTGTGGAGTCGAATCCCAGCCGCGCTGATATTAGAGTAAAATCTCGGACATTCATTGGACTGGTTATACGGAAATGGTATAAATTTAATTATTATCCTATAGAAAGTCAATTATTAATTCTTCACGAATACATGCCGAACTTGCAACTAAATGTAGTTAGGAGTTAAAACCGGTTGGATGGCGGAATGGCTAGCATGCTTGCGTGAGAAGCAGAAGGCTATCGGATCGAATATCAGCCAGATAGTCTCTGATAGTCAACCCTTATGATACAGAAACAGACGTTAAACTTACAGCTTTACAAATGCTAGAAGACACTAAATAATATAGTAACAACGTAAGAATATTCAGTAATAAAGCCGCAAAACCGATGTTTACGTCAATTTCATCTCTCGAAAGGTATATCATTAACGGGAGATCCCAGGATTTGAATCACAAATACCGATCCGCGGTCGGATATCTTATCGACATCGTCACTGGCTCCAACCAGATTATATATTATAAACGTCGGAGCATCTGCATCAAGTCTCTGCATGTTGCGCAAGTGCCAGCCTCTTCAACAATTTCATTCACCTTTAATACAATGTACCCTGAGATTCAGAGATCTTGACTTCAAAAAGTTTACTAGAGAAGAATAATATTAATAGTTTAAAAGAGAAGAATAGTATTACTAGTTTACTAGAGAAAATTTTATTAGGTTGGTCTGATAACTTTAAACATCTCGGTTCCACTTGATCCTCGGCATTAATTAATCACAATGTCAACGTGACTGTCATTAGCTTCTGTAGGCTAATCGAATCGACTATGATACTGTTTAAGCTGCTAGAATAAATGTTGATATTAATTCCATATCTAAAACTTTTATACCTGTACACTTCTTACTCTAGTGTACTGCCAATTAGCAGGTCTAAAGGAAGTATTCCTGTCGCATGTTTCTTCCACGCACCTTAAACAGCAATCCATCGATTTGCGAGTAAATCCGTTCACAAAAGGCTGCTCCTTAATCCTTATCCACACCCTATTTAGCCTATAGTTTGGAAATAATATGGCTTTTTGACGTGGTTTCGCGTTTCATTCGTACGTTCTTGCCCACTCGTCTCTTATGACGAGTGCAGTTAATGGTTGGTCTATTCTTCAGTGTCCCTGACTCAACACGTGTTTACATCTATATTTATGAATATTTCGTTGATATTTGAGAAAACCTCTCTTGGACGATTTTAATTATATTTTACTGGCCGGATATTGTTGGAATGTTCCGCTTTCAGTGATTGCGTATTTTGATACAAAATTTTCTGCGAATTCTGAATGCCATCATCCATGTAGGAGGATAGAGAAGAGAAACATTCATTATTATTTATTTTTTAGTTAAAAGCCAAAATTTAACATTTTTAACGAGATATTCTCTAGCTGTGTTAATTTATTATCAGTCTGAGATCAGACAGCCAGTGATTTTGCATACAACTGATGTTACTAGGCTTATCGTAGAGTAAATGCTATAATAAAGTTTTCTGAGAGATTGATGCTGCCTTCAGACGTTGGACTATTCAATAAGTCATGAAAACCTTTAAAACAGTGTTTAAACGGTCACTAATCCCAAACATGTTCTATCCAGTCCTAACGTTGACCTAAGATATTCCCATATTTAATTTTATTTGAACTAAATTTTAAAAATAATATAAATTTAGCATGGGAATATGTAATTTTGATGACTTTTTGATTATTTAAAGTGAAACTAAAAATATAGTATCTAGTGTGAGTTTTAACGTATGTATTAAAATGATAAATAATAATAGTAATAATAATAATAATAAACTAAAACGATTTCTATAGCAATATCATTCCCGGTGACCGGTGTTCGAGGCTGCTTTACAAGTCCAAGGCAGGTTATTTAGAAATATTTAATATACATGTATAATTGTATATACTGTAAAGTCGCGAATGGCCGCTTCGTTTTGCATGTAAAATTCTGTAGTATCTCACAATCTAGATCTTGCTGGCATTCATATGTTTTTGATAATAATTCCGTCGATTAATATTTCATGATGTTGTAAATCGATGCTTTCACACAATGCTGTAGATAGATGACCCGGTAGCCTCGACTCAACTGTTTGTTAGGCCAACCAACAACACCCCAGGGAAATAACAATTTAATGTCTGATGCTGCACATGTTCATAATTTACTATGACTTAGTTTTAAATGATTCTTTTCTAAGCTGCATGAAATGCCTGCTGAACAGAATCTAGACATTCCAGTTGTATTAGTAAGATAAGAAGGTTATTAACTGTAATTCAACTATAAAAATGAAATAATTGGTATCTTAAATTTTCTCGCATCCTTACCGATGTAAATTGATTGAAGCCGTTACTGTTAAAATTCTCTTTAAAACAACCGCTCATTGAAACAATATCATTGAAACAATTTGTTTGGTGTAAGCATCACTCAACGATTGCTTGATAAAGATACGTAGCGATTTAGAGGTTAGTGACATCTTTAAAAAAAAGATGATCTTAGATAGCAATGTATATAGCAACGGTTTGGTCAAACAAGTGTAGAGTCTAGTATGGACAGGGTCTAGTAGGCGGGACTAGTATGGACAGGGTCTAGTAGGCGGGGACTGGTATGGACAGGGTCTAGTAGGACAGGGTCTAGTAGGCGGGACTAGTATGGACAGGGTCTAGTAGGCGGGGACTGGTATGGACAGGGTCTAGTAGGGGCGTGTCTGATTTATACGATTAGTCCATATTTAAAGCTACGCACTGATGAAATGCTGCAATACTTCTTCTCTATTTATGGCATTGATCTACTTTATAGTAGAACCTGATTGAAGATTTCGCTGAATCTCTTCATGGCGTGGAACAAATGGCTTAACGAGAGACAATTAAATGTCATTGGCGTAGATTATGTCGCGTGGCATTTCTAATGCTCACTGTGATTCCATTGATATATTCCTATAGATAAGATACTGCTGTTCATGTTCATATGTCGTGATGTATTGTGATAAATAAGATAGCAGTGTTGTTATAAGAATGTCTTTCCTGTTGAAGCTAATATGTGTAATGGGGGGGGGGGGTAGTGTACAAATAAAAATGAAATAACTAAGCGATACGATCATTTATATTTTTGCAAAATCTCTTAATTTAATGAACGTGCAGAAGGATAAATATTTATTGAAATGAAATGTTGGGGTAGTATTTCCCACACGTCTACCTCTACCAGTTGATGCTGCCATCTCCCGACGTTATACTAACTTGTGGCAACGGCGACAATCGATCGATCGATCAGTCGATTTGTGCCGGGAAATGTCTGCTGCTATTCGATTAGTCATAGTCAACTGACTGCCCTAGTCACGTGACGTTGCGTCGTTCAGTCAATTGTAATTACCTCTATTTCTGCTCAACCTCTAATAACAATACTGATCATTTCCTCGCAGGTTTTACATTTCATAAGATTATATAGTCCGTGTTTTACCTGGGTCAATGAAGATTAGACCAACCAATCTCAAGCTGCACCTGCCGCAAGAGACGACTTAGAGGATGACAAGGAGAAACCACCTTAATGAGCCATAGTTAGAGGCTAAATAATTCATTGAGGTTTAAATAGATGGGAATAAGTTTATATGTAATGTTACTACTGAGCGTAAAAGCCAACTTTGAGTAAAAAAGATTTACCTTGGACCTGCTGTATGCAGACCACGAGAGAGAGAGAGAGAGAGAGAGAGAGAGAGAGAGAATTATGCTGCTATTTGTATGATTTTTGTTCCCGGCATACTCTACTTGCCTTCTCGGTCAATCTAAAGCGAAAAGCGACTTTCGTTAACGGGTCTTTCAAATCCTCATTCATTGATTGTTCAAATCCTCATTCATTCATTGATTGCTCGCTAATTGATTGATTGGTCAGTGCCAAGCTTTCTGCTTATAAAACGGCTGCGCCATGGAGTCAGTCGCGCTTATTCGATATCTTGGTTTGCTCTCTTCATTTGCTTTCAATCTTCTAATTTGTACATTTTACCTTTTAATGTTGCATTATTCTTGTACGATATGACTATATTTGGTGTTGTAGCAGTTCCTCTTCCCTCTACATTAATGTGAGCTTATTATAGTGCATATTAATGCCTTTAAATTACTATTCTATCATATGATGTGCAGTGTGCAGCTGTACAGACTAATTGGGCTATTCGGTCACTTGTTGCTTGGCCCTAAGTGACCACCGCTGGTGTCTTCGGGCATCTGAAGTTATAATAAATTTAGCTTTACGTCATGTGATAAATATTCACAAAAACGTACGTTAAATATTTATTATAGCTTAATTTGCATATTTATCTGAACGATCCTGATAGAGGCGGTTAGAATTGGTGCGTTCCATTATAATGTTTCATAGAATATTATGAATATAATGTAATTATATTATGATATAATATAATGTTAATATAATGGTTTCATTATATAGCGTAGTTTAAGTAAGATGGATCTTCTGAATACTTGAAATCAGTGATATTAAATATAACGACTATGGTGTAGTGATTGGAGTGGGTTATTTGTCGTAGTTTTCTCAAATTACCTGTTTATTGTTGACGTATCTCTGTTTATTTTGTTTCTGAAACTTTTGAATTTAAAGAGTATTTATTTTATGCATCATTTTATTTCTGCAAAATTGTGAATCCAAAGTACGTGGTTTATTTTCATATTTTGAACATTTTCATGATCTCTGGAGTGCTGGTATTCATTGATTTTTGGGAGGCATTGTTGTTGGATTGTAAAGGCGCCATGTTGTTTGTCCTTGTTTAGATAGCATATCCTAGGCGCAGATTGATTTGCTGACCTAGAAAGAATTCTGTTTTTTTGTATCGACTGCAGTCCGCCATATTTCTTCAACCACATACTAGAGGTAAAATATGCACAAGTAGTTAGGAATTCAGTGACCGTTGTTCGATTGATTAGTATATTGATGGACTTAATTAGTTCACTCGTATATTCATTCATTCACTCATATATTCGTTCATTTATTCATGCATTCATATTTCAGACAGTGTTATAGTTATAAGAGCCCTTTCGTAGCTTGAGACATCACTTTTGTGTTCCCTAAAAGTTTTTATGGATGAGATTTTACCCTAATATTTTGCAATGGCAGATAAATCAATTATGGTCTTAGTTTTCTTTATATTTCTGAGTGTGTTGTTTATTGCTGTCTGTAGTTGTTTAATAATTGTTACCAAACCCTGAAATATATTTTCGTTGTAAATAGTATTTCCGTAATTGTCAAGTCGGTAATTGATTCGTTATTTATTAGACTTATTAATTGATTTTTAGTGTTAGCTGATATTCCTCGACCATATCACATTATATTTAAAAATTTACATTTAAGTGTAGTGTAAGTATGAATTTTGAGGTCTATTGAGACTTTTTCACCTCATTGTTAACCTCGGTTTGTTGATAATCCAGCTCCTTGACAACAGCCTACGATCTCATTCATACTATGGTGTGACTTGCAGCCTCCACATAAACAATAACACTGAGTGTCTGTGGTTAAGTGTCTTCAAATATAAAAATTATTGATATTGCTGGTTTGAGAATTTCCAGCTGCGTTCATATGTTCAGTTTCTAATATATTTTATTTAAGGTTTCTACACATGTCGTTACGCGGCATAGCATTGAATTGCCAAGTAACAACTGTTCAATTAATCACTATGCTTAGAGCCTAATGCGATAAGTTACTTAATAATTCATTAGCATATGTATAACAAACAGACTATAATATTACTAACTATAGACTACTAAGACAACTAGTGTCGACGCATTTCCTTTTTATGTATATAGGACTTCTCAAAGTCGTCACCAGTTTTGAAACAGACGTATAAAGAAAGACCTTGTTGCATTATCCAATGAACGTGACACCTGATCACAATTTTTCGCTTTGTCATCCTAACTTAACCCAAAATACATTCAACAACCCCTATGTCAAAAGATAGCTAGCTATCTTGCTACGCTCTATTAACCATCAATTAACTCTACCTGCACAGAAAAAGGTAGGTCCTACTCGCAAAGCTTTACCGAATGATCTCGGCCCTAGTTTATTTAAATATATTCTTTTGTCGGTTTTGTCTCCATAGTAATTTACCATCATTCATTCAGTGTCCACAGATTGATATACTATAGTTAACTCGGTACAGTTACTGGTACATTGTTAATAGCAATGCGGTGCATGCCTTCTGGAATACATGTATGCATGTAGACGTGGATAGTTAAAGGCCCACGTACTTGATGCCATCCTTAACGTAATATTTAACTGAATTCTATATTTCTGCTTTAAAAGCCCTGAGGATTTGATAAGATTTGATAAAGATCGATGCAAAGAAGTGATCGTATGTGGTTGGCCTCTGGTTTACTCGACATGAACAAACATGATTTAACAACGAAATATTCGGTGATGATTCTTGTTAATAAAATCGAACGCCTTCGTAATTTATTAATAATAATTTAATATTATTTATTATTAATTTTAGCATCGTCGTCAGCACAGTCATCATCCCCATCGTTATTATGATTATTTTTTTAAAAATATTGTTATTATGGTGATAATTTTTCTAGAACCCGTCGGTTTTCTCGTTCGAAAGTGATGCTATGAAAGTATGTCTGCATACGCCGCTGAACACACACAACACAAAGTTTGTGTTTTGTGTGTTTGTTAGTGCGTGTGTTTGTGTATGCTTATATTGAAGTAAATTAGATAGTCGATTTGTAAGTGTACTAATTCTTATGTATGCATGCTATGAACGTGTAGGTGTGTATACTTGTAGGATTATACGTATAGATTTATTGTCATGTGTCTTGGCTTTGTACAAATCGCGTGTACAAAATACAAATGTAACAGATGTGTGTTTGATATTCACTTACCCTGGTATGACTATGTGCTCTATGCGACGTATACTGCTGCGTATCACTGTCAATTTTGTTTCATTTTTGCGCGTGTCCCAGTTAGGAGCACAGGTAGCGACTTTAACATTGTACTGCGTCAGTTTAGTATTGTTGCTCCGGTCCCTCTGAGCTCCTTTCAACTCGCATCAACCGTGACTGGCTGATACTATCTTATTGTACCTGTTGACAAATAATTCATCGTTTAGAATGATTGCAAATACCAGCAGATGAAATCCTAATTTCATCTGCTGGCATTTGTAATCATTCTCAATGATGAAGACTGTTCAAGTTTGTAACTAGTTTCAGTTCTGTATATTTCCCTTGCTTGAAAAATAAAATTTTGTGTATTGGAAATATTGAGCATTTTCTTTTCGCTAAAATTCGAAGCCTTCTGAATGTCGTGTTTATATGGCCTGGAACAATTTTTGAACTAAGTTAGATTATCTGAAGCTGCCCTACGTAACTGTTTGAATTGCATGACCTTTAAACTTTGCTCTCATTTTAGATGATTACATGTCGCGTGGATAAACGTTTGTCTGCACAATTTACAAATAGACGAACTAAATTAGTGAATAATATGTGTATCTTCACTTAGATTATTAATCCATGCTGAATTTATAGAATGTCTACAAATTACAAGTAAATAAACTAAATGATTGAATGTCATATTAAGTTTTACTTCGATTATTAACGATTATTAACCCGTGCTGAGTATATATAGTGTCTACAAATTACAAATAAATGAACTAAATGAGTGAACATCGCATTTATCTCTCACTCGATAATCCATGCAAAATTTATATTTTATAAAAGTTAAAAAGCTAAAAAAGCTAATGTTAACGTTAGTTTCCTCGCTCGAAAGCATTGTCAGTGACGGGCGAGCCCAGGATTTGAACCCCGCACGTACTTATCCGCGGTCGAATATCTAACCAACATCGCCACTGGCTCCAGCCAGTGTTCACAAATCAAATCAAGTCTAATTTTCCCTATCTACTGGCTACATAAGATATCAATTAAGGCATACATTCTGTGAAGGGATTTATTTAGTGAGCGATAGAGTGTGGAAGAAGATTCTGAGTATGAATATGTAGCTTGACCTTTCTACTTGGCACTAGACAGACAGGCACTATTCTCTTAAAAATCCTTTTGAAAGCTTTTACAATATCGTTTATTTTAGATTCGCGATAATGCTAGTGAGATTTAAGTTTTCGTTTTTGCCCTAATCATATCTGATTGATGAGTTTAATTAATTACATTAATCGACATTTAATGGCTTCTTGGGGACTTGTGTTGTCCAAATTGATTGCTGAATTTATTTTTCAGTTATATTATTTTCTAGTTTTATTATTTTTTGCTTTTTGTGTAACTGATTTTCTAAATTACACTAATAAAGCGTTAGCTACTGATATAAATTATGAAAGGCTGTATGATTGACAGTTATAGCTTGGTGAATGCTACTTGAGGAAACTCGAGTGGTCATCGTGGTAGCCTTGCTGTGAGTTGTACTTGGCTCAGTGAGCCTTTAAATTCATATAATATTAAACAAAAAATCTACATTTGCAGATATGTATGCCATGAACTCGACCACAGGCCTATTTTTATTATCCGCTACTAACAGAGAAACGTTGTTCATGAAATTTTTCTCGAGATTCGATCAAAAAATTCGCTGTTAATAACGTTTCCGTCATTCATTACAAATCATCAAAGATGACTAAGAGGATATTTTAAGACCTGCACAAACATATATTTAGTGTTAAGTACTAGATGATGTCCTTACTTGCTGCTGGGGGGGGGGGGGGGCTCGGTCTTTAATACCCGGATCTATATTAAGTCGAGGAAGCTAATGTCAAACCTCTACGAAATACTATCAATACATGTATATGTAGCTGCATGTTGTCGAGCTTTATCTTGCTGTAAGTTGAGATTTAATCTAATATGTTGAGATTTAATCTAATATGTTGAGATTTAATCTAATATGTTGAGATTTAATCAAATATATTGAGATTTAATCTAATATGATTCACTAATATCAATCTCATCATCGAATGACAGGTGACGCTGTTCTTATAATCCTTATCAAAAGTGTAATCTTTATCATTTGTAGGAGTTTGACAGGTGAGTTGGAGAGATTAGAGGCAGGCGGGGTTAGAGGTAGGTGAGATAAGAGGTAGATAAAGATTGTAAGAGTCTCAGAAGTTTAATAACCTTAACACAGGCGCTTTCACCCACTTAAGTAATATGGCGTGATTTGCACGTTGTTAGGTAGATGGAAATCAACTAATGCAATGAATCATATTTAATCCCAATGATATAAATATCATAAAAAATTAATGGATATCTGATTGATAATGGTTGACTCATAGACTCATAGTTGATAATTTATCATCGATCGTAGTTGAGAGAGTGACTAAAAAAGAATCTGGTCTTTAGATAAAGAATGTAATTTCGAGTAGAAATATGACGATAGGTTTACTCAGTACCCCCGTGTTCCTTGGATATTTTGTTTAGCAAAAATGCACAATAGAAGGTAAAATGTAGTAGAAAATAGTTAGCGGAGATTGCAGCCCGAGCAATTGGTTTACTTGCGTTGAATATCCATAATTGCATAGAAATTTGAAAAAAATTCGAAGTAAAAAGAAAAAGTGGATTTAATGGCGAGGGCTATTAATATATTAATTTAATTTAAATTACTCACTTTTGGGACAGAAATAAAGAGAGAGGGGAGAGAGAGAGAGGAGGAGAAGGGAGATACGTGAATAGAGAGTAAACAGCAAACCTTTTATCGAGTAAATTAAAACCTGTAGTGAATGGCATCCCATTCTCAGTATCTAATTCATGGTATCATGACTGGACTGAAAACTTTATAGGCCTATCAAGTTTGGGACAAGAATTAACTCGATATGTGTGAGTTCAGGAAATATGCTCTAGAACTTCTGGGATTAAGCAATCAACGCAGGTTATAGGGATTAAAGGCAAATAAGTAAGTACTGAAGAAGGCAGGGGGAAACTAGCTTGGGGAAATATGACATTAGATTGGGAAAAATATATTATCTTTTTCCAAAGCTAAATATATGGAAAAGGCATAGCGTTTTGCGAAGGGATTAATTCGCTTTAGTAGAAGGTGGGTGACGTTGGTGTATGAGAGACGAGTCTACCTAAGACTATATACCTTGATTTTGTCTCTTGACACACCGCTAGAGAGAGAGAGAGAGAGAGAGAGAGAGAGAGAGAGAGAGAGAGAGAGAGAGAAGGATTAACATTTTTATTGATTTATCTAATACGAATATTTTGTCAGCTCTAAGATATTATAATTGTTCCTTTCATCTTTATTCGAAAATTCGAAACATAACTTGTAAAAGTTTTTATCTAGAATTGTTAATTTTTGGGACATGCTGTTGTTTTGACGTTCATTAGCCTCTCTTAAATCCCATTTCACTATAAACTTGACTATTTTGTAGCTTCACGTAGCTTTGTTTTAGAAAAACAACAGCGATTTGTTAGTGACGATTTACTATGCTTTATTCGTACTGACCGTTTACGTTTAGCTCGTTTACTACTTTTAGTTTACTAATAATGTTTTACCAGATATAGTTTTAATTTCCAATGATTTAAACCACCACAGTAATAGTCTTACTTAAAATTAATGATCGGTGTAGAAATATTGACGTTTTACACCATCCGTTGTTCGATAAGCTCATTAACCGAGTACCAATCAAAATGTGAATGTGCAAGAAAGTTATTTATAATTGTGAGTTCACGGTTGGTTGCTTCCAGCACAAAACAATATTTGCTGGCTGTGTAGCCAGCAAATATTGTTTTGTGATGGAAGCAGCCAATGAGCTTGGCGTACAGATGTGGCCTTTGAGCTAGCCTACGAGCCTACGTGCTGTGCCTCCGTTCCTGCTCAGGGACGTTGTAGGCACGCTAGGCGCTGGCAATATGCCTATGCTGCTAGCCTTACCTGAACAATACACCGTACGGTTAATACAGTGGGTCCACATTGTTCTATTAGTCATTGAATAGGCTCTGATATCTTGCATACGTCATAGGCTGGTAAATGCACTTTGAATTCATAACTTTGTACAATTTACTCTGAATCATACAGTTTCGTTGGAAACACTTGACAACTTGCGAAGAAGTGAGATAAATAAATAGTTAGTTGTACGTGAATTTGATCATTATCATTTGATTATTTATATGTCTATATAATTTATTAATATCTTTAATTTGTAATATATGAAACGCTAAATTTTAATCCATTTTAGTGGTAGTATGCGTTGGTGAAAGAATAGTAATTGTTGCTGTATTAAATAATTTCGGGAAGATGCTGCATTGGGTAAGGCTTATTACTTTAACGGATGTTTTACTTAATACTTTTGTGTAATTAGTGACGTCGTAAAAAGTGCAGTAATTACGACCGGCTGCAGTGATAAAAATCGTTAAAAAGTTAGTCATTGCAAAAAATTACATCGGCACTGAAATGTGTGTAAGCTTGTACTGTCGGCAGTTAAGTTGAAGTAGTTTTAACTCGCACTAAATTCTAGGGCCCCTGTAATAACTTAATATATGGAATATAGCTTAAAATAAATAAAAGTATCATTTATTATTATTATATAATTATAATGCGGTAGCGATTTATCTATTATCATTTATTTCATGAATTAGCTATGGCCTACTTGATTGACAAGAACTTTTGTAAGAAAGTATTTTAATCGTTTTAAAACGTTTTAATTGTGTAAAATCCGCAGTATTTTATCATTTTTGCTTCTTGCTTATCTAACAATTTGAGAATAGATGGATCCAGAACTGCATTCGTTTTGTAGAATCTGATTAACGAAGGTACGGAGAAACAGAAGCATCATAATTTGAGATATTTTCACGTCGTAACTGTTACTTTAGGTGTTCTAACGGCAAATATTTGATGATGAAACAAATCTAGTAACCCTATTTGATGGACTGGCATTTTGAATTATATATATATACATGTATGTATGTATGTCTGTATATATATATACATATATATATATATATATATATATATATATATATATATATATATATATATATACATACAGGGTGAGTAAAAAAAAGTGATAACACCTGCAAAAAGTGTGAATATCTCAGGCTATTGTTAATATTTTCAAATGAAACTTTTACCAATTACTAAAGGACTAAATTTGGATTAGGTGGCCAATTTTCATCAACTTTAATACATAGATTGGCCAGTTAAGAAAGTTTCAGCAGAGCAACCCCCCCCCCCCCTTCTTTAATGTACTGTAAATAAAATTTGTATTTTATTTTATTTTTTGGCCCTTAAAAGGGTCGTTGTGGTGGTTTAGAAAGGACCAGTTGTTACTGCTTGCATTACTGACTATTGTATATTCTTTCCTCCAGCTGCTATGCAGGACTGCAGTAGCTTTCGGAAGGCTAGGACAACCTTGTTGATTCCAGCTTGGGGCACTCTCTTCCAAATCGATTGTAGCACTGATTGTAGCACTTCCTGCTGTTCCGTCTTGTTTTTAGCAGTCGGCTGGTGTTTCTGATAGGGATACAGCATGGTTCCCCAGACATAGTAGTCCAGAGGATTTCGATCGGGAGAGTTTGGAGGCCATTCACTCTTCTTGATGAAATGCGGATTTTCTCGCTGATCCATTCCTGTGCATGACGCGATGCATGAGCCGGAGCACCATTGTGCTGAAAGATGAAACCATTTGGTAGAAGAGCATTGCAATCATCCAACAGCTTGGGAAGTAAAGTATTGACGTAATACTGGGTATTCACCTTTTCCTTCTCGCCAATGAGGTGCAATTTGCCCTTACCCTTGTAGCAAATGCCATTTTTAGGTAAAAAATGGGGGGTTGCTCTGCTGAAACCTGTATAACTGGCGAATCTATAGATTAAAACGGATAAAAATTGGCCATCCCATCAGAAATTAGTCCTTTGTAATTGGCAAAAGTTTCATTTTGAAAATATTAACAATAGCCTGAGATATTCAAACTTTTTGCAGGTGCTATCACTTTTTTTACTCACCCTGTATATATATATATATATATATATATATATATATATATATAGATAATATATCTGTTATCTATATTTAGACAGTATCCTATATATATATATATATATATATATATATATATATATATATATATATATATATATATATAATGTCTTTATTTCGCCACTGGGTCAAACAACATACAGTCATTGCACAGTGTTGTACAAAATCAAAGAAACAAAATGCAAATACATGGTGAAAATTACATTATAAGAAAATAAACAAAACAAATAAAAACTAACTGTAATAAGCTTGACATCATACGTAGGAATTTGATTCTTAAATCTGCCTACGAACTGTTGAAGATATTGAGATCGATATACAACTACTCAAAAAATGGCAATCAACAATTTCTTCCAGCAACATTGCATTTTTTGGCGAGGGCAATCGGTAGGAGATGGCACTGTAGTGCTGATCTAACGACCGTGCCGCCATATCATGGCTGATTGTGTAGATGTGCTAGGCCGGCTGAAACATGCGGGCGTAGTGGTCGAATAGACAGACTCCTATAACGTGTTTGTTGTAGAGTTACGATACCGTGTACAGTTGGTTCAGTGCTGTAGCTCTGCTGAGAGAAATATTTGCTGTGAGGGGGGTGGGGAGGGGCCTCCACCCATCAGGTGATGTCTGCTCGGGCAGCAGTGGAGGTGGGGGTGGGAGCGGCTACAGTTTCTGAACTCGTCGGGTGATAGCTCGAGTGTGTGCGAGGTTGCGGAGTTAACTTACGGGCCGTCAATTGAAACATTTACAACATCTACGCTCAGTGTTGTTCAGTGAAATCATTTAATAGTTGAACTCTAGAAACTGCTCCAATTAAGAGATAAGATTAGCGTGGTACATGTGTGTCGTGGTTTTTATGTATTTTACGCTGTGGCTTTAATAACTTTACAATTTTACTTATAAGACGCGGTATTTAATACGTTGAACTATAGAAACGGTTCCAATTAAGAGATTAGATTATCTTGGGATGTGATGGTTTTTATATTTTACTTTGTGGCTTTATTAATTTAACAAATTTACTTAAATAATGCGGTGTTTAATTCAGGTCATTTTTCAAAAAATATAGTAAGTACTTAGTAGTAGTACTTAATATATTGTGTATGTAATAAATTACTTAGGATACTGTCTATGTACAAAAGTACTTAGGACACTGTCTTGAAAGACCCGAGTTGAATTCTAACCCTTCACCATCTGGTTACGAGATAAGTATGCTACCAATGGCAATTCTGTCGGTATGATAACTCGCAACCTTCATCGGACTTTAAGTGATGTGTTTTATTTTCGTTTGATTTGGTTAATAATTCTTGTTATTCGTATTTAATTTCAGTTAGATTGTACTCGCCGACTTCAGTAATAAAACATAATGAAATAGGCAAGTCCAGTAAACCGCATACTCGAAGAAATCCTGCAAATGCTATAACATTTAATGCAGAACATTAAATTACCCAGATTTTGAATTTACTTGTGCTTGATATGTAAAAGTTTATTTCGGTTTAGTTTGAACAATTTTTGTTCTCCTACGAACTCTATTGAACTGTATGTCAATTTTCAAGTGATTATGAATCCTTGGTACAGAAGTGCGGATAGATAGCCCAGTATTGTGCAAAACAAGACTGTATTGTTGTAGATTAATAGATTGATTGACTTTGTAAGATCAGACCTTCTGAGACTTATCTCCTAATCTATTCAAGTGTTTAGCATCTCAATTTATTATTCCGTAAGAGAGAGGACAGAGAGACAGAGAAGGAGAGAGTGAGTGAGTGTAAAGATAAGCGAAATAACGAGATATGGACTCTAATAAGTGATTCATTCTAAGATGTTGGAGATAGCGTTGTTGTTCTACAATATTTTCTAATCTGCAAGTCGGAGGTGTTTGACAATCTTTTCGATGATATACAATGGTCTAGTTTTGTAGGCGAGTTGACCTCGAAAAGAGCCCTGACTGTTACTGGCCACCAACCTCTACACGTGTAATACATGCCCAAGGTTACTTTCAAAATATAGTTGAACCAACAAATCCTTTTATATTAGTTGATATCTTAGATAGATGGTGACTGCACGTGTCGTAGAAGGCGACGAAAGCGCTAAGATCCAAACCAACGTAAGAAAAGGGCTTTCGGTTGGTGAGCGCCTAATCTCTGGAAATAGCTACAAAGGTTTCAATAACGAATGGAAAATCCATGTGTGTGGATATGCGTGCATGTGTGTGGATATGTGTGCATATGTGTGCGGATATGCGTGCATGTGTGTGGATATGCGTGCATGTGTGATTGTGTGTGGATATGCATACTTGTATGTGTAAATATGCTTGCTTGTATGTGGATATGCATACTTGTATAATTATGTAGATATTCGTGCATGTATGTGGATATGCGTGCATTTGCGCGTGCGTATTAATGTACGAGAGAGGGGGAGCGAGGGGTGATGGGATTTGGGTGAGAGTACTTTAATTACAGTGTAATGAATTTTGATCTCTCTTTAATCTCTTTATCTTGTGAACTGTAGTCGTATTTTAATGTTATTTGTTCAATTGCGCATTTGGCGGATTTATCTCGTGTCTAAGACTTTATGAGATTATAAGTTAGCTATTCCACAGGAGTGTTTATTTAGGCGTAGCAGGCATATGAAGGTCTTCTTCAAGATTCTATTATTGATTCAACGTCTACCATGCAGCCTATTATACTTTTCTAAAAGTTAGCGTTTGGCATTAAATTTATAGACGAGCTGCAGGAAACTTTCAAAACTATTGGCATTGATTTTGCTTTAATTAAACAATTCAATGTTTATTAATTGTTTATTTCGGCAAATTTTATTACCTGTCTTAATTTTGATATTGTGATTTCCTCTATTTTAGATCTCAGTTTGGATAGCTAATTACCAAGATCTCCTTAGGCTAATTGATACCGAAGCGGCAATACAACCGTATTTAAAATTGCCATGGCTGAAGAGGTCGCACAAGTGGAAGGCTATACGGGAAAGTTCGGTCGGGAATCAGTGACGGAATTTCTAAGTCAGCCCGATTGGTACGAGCAGACCTTCTACAAATATGGAGGTGAGTTAGGCTTGCTTGAATTTAAATTAATTAAAGATTTAATTACATTTAAATTAATTTGAGATTAAATTATTTAAATTAATAATTAGAGATTTAATTAATTTAAATTAATTAAAGATTGCCTCATCAACGCCTGGTGATGGGAGTCACAGTCGTGGTGGTTCGATAACAGAGGAAGTGGGGACCGACTCTCCTGGAGCCAAAAGCAGTGGATTCAGGGCCATGTATAACTTTCAAACGTTTAACTAACTTTTAACTTTTTAACTTTTAACTTTTTTTAACTTTCCCTGCGGCAATCGGCAACGTATAACTTTCAGCGGAAAAAGTGAAAATGCCACCATGTGGACTGACTACGGATAATAATAATAATAATAATAATAATAATAATAATAATAATAATAATAATATTATTATTATTATTAATAATAATATTAATATTAATAATATTAAAGATTTAATTTAATTTAAGATTAAATTAAGTTTAATTTAATTTAATTTAAGATTAAATTAAGTTTAATTTGATTTAATTTAAGATTAAATTACTTATAATTAAAATTAATAAAAGTAATTGAAAATTAAATTAACTTGAATATTTTGTATAACTTAAAAGCAAAAGTATTTGTCACGATGTTCCGATTAAATAGCAAAACTTAACAACTGATCCACAATATAGCTGTAATGTTTATCAGTAATAAGCAAATTTAATGTGGTGGTTAGGACGCCGTTTTCTTATTTACTAGAATGTCATAATTGAATGTAACCCTGCATTTAACTGTACATCTTCCGTAATAGTCATCCACTGAGTAATATTGTATTTCAGTTAGTTGACGAGGAGTTTAGGTTATTCTTTGCCTAATGGACCCCAATGGAATCAACTGAATATCCAACCTGGAGCCTCTGTTCAAATCGTAAACCAAACTTTTCTACCAACGTTATCGATGAGGCATTAAGAAGGGAATGACACTTGCGTCATTCATGTCGTCATTGATTATATCATTGAGGGCGATATTCACCTGACGTTAAACTCAGCGAATGTCATAGAGTTAAGTAATTCACTTTACCAATTGATGACACTGAGATAAAGAACGCCTAGGAACAACTGCTACCACTTAATTTTCAATTGCAGTACTTCGCAACCTGACCTAGCGTATCTGTCCAATATATTCACCTGCTATTTTTGGATTGCAATAAGAACCATGCATTAGGCATTCGTTTCACAAAGTTGCAGTTCATTTTGTTACCGCAAACAGACAATTCTTTCCTTAAATTGACAATAGATATGAAACAGTTACAGAAGTTATAGCTGCATGTACGTACGTAGTAAAACTTAATTTTCAACGGCTTTCTTTTCAAAGTCTGGCTTTGAGAATTAAATTTCTTTGCTAAATGCACACAGATAAATATAGCCAACAACCAGCAAGACTATTACTTACATATAGAAATAATTATTATTTTAACGGAATTATCTAACTTATTTTTTGAGCTTAACGTAATAAATATTGATATATACTGCCAGCCCTTCTAAAGAACCCTATATATAATCAAAACGTGAATCAGGCTAATACACCCCTAGACTACTGCATTAGAGCAGAACTGCTGGTCAGAGAGAAGCTTTATTAAGCTTTATTAGGTTACGCCCATAAAAGTGCGTTCGTTAACTATCGGCCTGAATACACGACGGTTATGAGGCCAGCAAACAGATGATACGCTTTTGCTTGGTTAATCTCGGGCTCTAAATAAATAAACGAGGCCATCCAGCTGGGCGGGGCGGAATATTGAGAACTGGAATGCAGAATGTTGTGCCGGAAGCGTTGCCGTATTACTCCGAGCCGTCTGTCTGCCTGTGTATTTTTTGTGCATAATCATAAAGGAGAAAAGATATGAGAAATACGAATTTTCCAGTATTTTACTATACTTACACTTAATTATACTGTAATTCTACATAATTATACGATATGAAATATAAGTGTACACAATATGGAGCGTACTGCACTTTAATCATTCTAATTTTTATGATATATGAGTTTGCAAGATGGGGAGTGTGGTTAAATAATCAATAATACCTTGATATATATATATATATATATATATATATATATATATATATATATATTATATATATATATAATACCTTAATACATATATTATACACATATTATACATATACATATATTATACATATAGTATACATACTTAATATATATATAGTACCTTATATATTATATCAATAATACCTTGACAAAATAGACATAATCAATCTACCTTGACCATTTTTTGATCACTGGACTGGCTTTCGTTTAGGACCTTACTTCTCCTCAGCACATTTCTTTCGCAGATTGTCTGGGTGAATTGATCTGTAGTGATGTGTGATGTTGGGGACGTCCCTGACGTCATCCCTGGATGAGGAAACGGACGTTAAACATTTATTATTATTATTATAATTAAACAATTATAATTATATATAAAATTTTGAAGCAACTAAGGTGTAATAAGTTGCAATATAATTTAGCAAGTATAAATTTATATATTACCTAATTGTATAAAATTTAGCATAGTTATGTATCAATAGTATTTCTCATATCTCTCCTCCTTCGTGATCCTTTACGACACTATCTGCTGTCTGAGTCTAAATGCTGCCTGGAGACGGCTGTTCAGACATGTTGTATGAATGGCCTAATTTTGTTGCGCTCAATTTCTCTCTCGCTTTCTCTCTCTCTCTCTCTCTCCTCTCTCTCTCTCTCTCTCTCCTCTCTCTCTCTCTCTCTCTCTCTCTCTCTCTCTCTCTCTCTCTCTCTTCTTTAGTGTTCGGCCAAATGGCCGATCCAAGGTACATATTGCAACTCGTAGTCTGCTTTCTCAGCTTGTACACCGTAGAGCCGCAAGTTAATCCTTTCACTATTTAAAGGCTATACCCTATGTACAACATAGTATGTTTTAACTTCGAAAATGTGACTTCTGAGCTGATTTCCACCCCGGAATCAACGATTCCGATCATCGGAACCGTTGCAATCTCTCTCTCTCTCTTAGTGCACTGCCGACTGGCAGGTCCATAGTATACAACACCTTCACTTATCTCTATCTTCCACACTTATCTCTATTTTTCTTGCAATATGTTGTTGGCCTATTTGACTAAATTGCAAAATATATTATGATTATGTTTTAGAATGACACATATTGTTACAATACATTTTGGTGTGATTTAATGTGCTTTTGATGTGATTCGACGTGATTTGAGGTGATTTAATGTGATTATAGTGATTTAGTGTGCTTTTGTTGTGATTTGATGCAATTTCATATGATTTACTGAACATTACTTAAGGTGATTGGATGCGATCTAAAGTGTTTTGATGTGATTTAATGCGTTTTTGGTGAGATTTAATGTATTTTAATGTGATTTGATGTGCAGATCCTAGAACTACCAACAAATTTATGTTGGTCACTCCCGAGCCAGCGTTGATCATCGTAACTCTCTACCTCCTCTTTGTATGGCTCGGACCCAAGATCATGGCGTCGAGAACGCCGTTCAACCTCAGGCCTCTCATTGTTGCCTACAACTTTGCTCTTGTTATTATTTCCGCCTACATGAGCTTCGAGGTGTGAATACATAAATTCTTAATTTAATTATGTTATTTAATTATTTAATCGAAATTAAATTATATAATTTTAATTTAATTATTTTATCGAAGTGTTACATTAATAATTCATAATGTGTTGTAAGATATAATTTTTATTTAATATTTTTATATTGTTCTTCAATAAGAAAAATATTAAGATATGCATAGATCTATGATAGGATCGACATATTGGAATCTAATTGTTTGTGGATGATGTACTCATTAATAAACTTTAAAGAAAACTCCTGAGTAGGATTATGTGCCAATAACCTGCCGTTAGAGAAAATTCAGAAATGTGGACCTATTAAGCCAGTTGAATAGTTTTGATAGTATTTACTGAAATAGTCATTATTTAACGTATATGTGCAATAACATGTATATCACTATTAGTTATTTAAAAGTAAATTCTGGTGATTGTAACTGAAACCAAAACAATCATTTTAATTTATAGCCCGATAAACTTTCGATCCTCACTTTAATTTTACTGAGCTTTTGAGCATGGCTTGCTTGAAGAGGCAATAAATATTTAATGATCGCCGATAGAGTCGATATCAGCCTATCTGACTGATTAATGATCTTAATGGTTTAATAAATTATTGGCTAATGTGTTTGATTATTTGCACATAGGTGTAGTTCGTAATTCATAATTAGGTCTAAATCGAGGTCACTTCGTGTTAGTTACTTTCCTAATAGTTCATTCAGGCGGCTGATGGATTTTACTGGATGTGTTAATGAACAGTGTCGGTGTTAATTTACTGTAGTATATAGGTTTCTAGGTACAGTTAAATTTTTTGTAATAAAGACTAATAAATTAGTTATGTTTGTTGCTAGTTTTTCTACACTGCCACGAAGCTGGACTACAGCTATGCTTGCCAAGGTGTTGACTGGACCTATTCTACGGATGAATACTCACTCAGGGTATTTTTTTAAAATTATTTCCTTCTGATTGCTGAACTTATTGTAAGTGTTATACTTAATCAGTTTTACTTTACTAACTTTTTTAACCTGTAAGCTTCGGTTTTTGCGGTCTTTTAGTACAGTAAGTAGTACAGTAGCCTGCGAATCACAAGGCCATGGTTTCGAACCTCAACCTAGTAGCCTAGTCTGTACAGGCTAAAAATGGTTAATAAGTTTTAAACTTCAGTTTCCCGTCTCGGAAGCTTGTCATGTAGTGCAATGACGGGGCGAGCACTGGATTTGAACCGTGCACCTATTGATTAGCCGGCGGACTACAAACTGGTATGCTGCCCATGTGATGTAAAAACAGGCGTTAAATTTAGCTTATATAATTTGATATCTTATTAGTCATTTGATTATTTTAGTATTTGAAACTTTTGCTGCACTTCTCTGTATATAAGAAGAAGCAGCAGTTACCAGTAATTGATCGATAATAGATATATTTATTTAATGTCAGTGGTATGAACTTGAAGAAATTATTTTTAATATATCTCGTAGCATTAGCTTGGTGCTAGATATAGATAATGTCTGCTGTACGTGCTTCCCGTATTGTGGCCAGATCACTGTAGAATAGGCTGACGGTAAACTGCATGTGTCGTATGGGGCCACTAAGCTGGAAATTGAAGAAAGCAATTGGGAACCAACGTAGAAGCTATATTTTCAAAGGCTAAATATCATGGAAGGTTGTATAGTAGTTTAACCTTGCAGGCAGGATAAACACTATTAGGCAATGAAGTGCTGTTACTTTGTGTGAAAGCAGAAAGCAGTAGGACTTCAAGACTGCGAATTTATACTTTGGACCTACCACTGGCAAAACATAAACCGAGAGAGAGCGAGAGAGAGAATAATGTTAATTTGCTACATCCAGTGTTATTTTTCTCAGCTGTCAAGCTTATGCCGTGTATTTTGGCATTTGAAATGCTTATTCATTAATTTTATTAACTGCATAGCTAGAATAAATTTAATTCATCCGTTTTGTGGTAGGTGTACTGTAACTTAGAGTTCGAATTGTCTGCTCAGTTTTTCTATACAAGCTCTAATGACAATTCTTTTTCTTTTAGTTGACAAGTGTATCCTGGCTGTTCTACGTATCCAAGATCATTGAGTTAGCTGACACGGTTAGTATACTTCAGCAAAAGTACAAATATACAGTATATATGTTGTTGATAATTTTTTGAAAATTTGAAGTAAAGCATGACAGTAAATAATACTAACTTATTTGTACACTTTTCTGTTAAAATCTAATGGGCAATGTGCTTTTGATCTTTCTGCGCATGCCTTGATATTACTGGGCAACTGCACAATAACTCCAGTAAATTTAAAAAAATTAAATTAACTGGAGTTGATATTCATTTTTTATGGATTAATTATTTAATTGATGGATATACTGGTTAACAAAATGACTGGCTAAATTACTCGATCGATTTATTTTCACGATTTAACTTAGATTGAATGTCTTGATTTGCTATAACATTTTAACTGCTTTATATGATTTATTTTTACTAGATGTGTTCAGGGCACATGTAAGTGCTTTCATGGCTTTGTGTCCTTTTTTTACTTTATCTCTATATATTTCTTGTGTACGATTTTACCGAAGTGAAATAAACGTGATTCACTTCAATTCCATTCAAGTAAATATCAAACTGGTTAATTCCTTACCCTTCTTGTTGTCTTAGATATTCTTTATCTTGCGGAAAAAGAACGACCAGGTGACCTTCCTTCACGTTTACCATCACTCCACTATGATCATCAACTGGTGGATGGCCTCTAAGTATCTTCCTGTGGGACAGTGTAAGTTTCTAGCAAGAATTTTCGTACTAAATGGGACAGTTATTTAATGAAATACTGACTTCGATTAGATGATAGGCTACTATCTTAATTTGGTTTTTAAAGCCTTTGAGACATCAGTCATGACTTGTTAGTGTGGATTCCTAACCTGGAGTGAAGATGTCATTACCTAATGTGGATTTCAAATTGTTGAATAAACTATAAAGCAGATGCTCTAGATATCGGCTTTTGTAGGCCCTTAGAGTTGTAAAAAGTGCTTTAAATTTAACTTGACCTTGCTTGGAATTCCGACTTCCGAGCGAACATTGCAAAACTATTAGCTGTACAAAAAGGGCTTATTGATTAATTGATTTAATGCCATGTCATCGAGGATTAGTTGCCATTATTGTCTCTTCTGGCTTCTATTTAAATCAGCCTGGCTGCTGAGTATACTGAAAACCTCACAATCCATTTAGATTTGTCTTCAACTCGTGATTTTGTTGTTCACTAGTGACATTTAGACTTTCAATATTCGATGTGTTCAATTTGAACCTGTTAACAAATAAACGAATATAAAAATTAATGAAACTTTGTAATTTTTCTACCATAAGTAAAGCAGTTAACTTAAGCAAACATTAGATCTATTAATTTCTGTTTCTTGATTAATTTTCTTATGAATTCTTTTCTTACGCTGTTGCAGCTTTCTTTGTTGGCATGATCAACTCGTTCATCCACATGCTGATGTATGCTTACTATGGACTGGCTGCCATGGGACCGAGCGTGCAGAAATATCTGTGGTGGAAGAAGTACATGACGTCGCTCCAGCTGGTAAAAACTGAAATAAATTCTTGTAGAAATAATTCTGTATAAATTCTTAAATGTCTTAAATAAAATTTCACACATAATGTATTATAATAAGACAGTTTAACTGCTGCTTTGCACATTTGTTTCCCGACAGTGATGCCTGAATTCTAACCCTTGACATCCTATTATCAATGTTGGCTTCGCAACTGACCAATCTGGCTTCTATTTCTTCGTCGATCCTTTAATTTGGATTATTGGAATAATTGAGGCCATTTAGTTCATAGTTAAGAAACACGTAGTATAGAAACATGCGGAAGAGTTATATGTACTGATCCTGCTAATACGCAGTACACTGAAAGAGGGAGAAGGAGAGAAGAGATAGAGAGAGAGAGAAAGAGAAAGAGAGAGAGACACTAGCGTATACTTCTCGCAGGCAAACAAACAGTGCTGCAGAAAGCGAATTTTTTCATAATGTTTCAGATTCAATTCATTTTTGTTGTCGTTTCTTGACATTGTTGTTCATATTGTTTTCAGATGAGGAGTTAATTCTTTAATATATTTTCTTTATTTTATTGTTCATGTTGTTCACGTTGACCTTACTTCTCCTCAGCACATTTCTTTTGCAGAGTGATCTGAGTTATTGATCTTTAGTTATGTGTGCTGTTGGGGCGTCCCTGACGTCATCCTTGGAAAGACAACCGACCTTAAACCGATATTATTATTATTATTATTATTATTTTCAGATTCAGTTCATTCTCGTAATCAGTCACACCAGCTACAACAAGTTCATCAGGACTGACTGCGACTACCCCACTCTCTACAACACCATCGTCTTCTACTACACCATTTCCATGGTCGTCCTCTTCTCGCACTTCTACTACCAGACCTACATCAGCATGAAGAAGCGCAGGTCTGCTGGAAAGAAGGTGGAGAACAACAACGGCGCTCAGAATCACGACAATCATCACAAGAACGGAGTGCTGAAGGCGGCCGAGAAGTCTCCGAATGGGAAAAAGAAGTTGTGAGAGTTTGGAAAGAAGTATTGGTCGCTTTGCCTTCTATCTCTCGCGTTGAGAGAATGTGACGTTTTGTAGGAAAGTCAATGCATAACTTGTGCAGAATGGGGAGAAAATAGTTTTCCTCTAACATTTCACGTCGTTGATTATGGAACTGTTGCTAGCGACTAAAACAATTAGAAATATAATCGGTTTAAAATTCTAATGTTTTGAATTTATTTTCAGTGAGAGATTAATTTCACATTTAAATACTTTTCTTTATAGAATTTCATTAGCGACATCAATAATTTATTTAATTAAGTTTACTTCAAGTTATTGAGATGGTGATACTCATGTTATATTGGCAAAATTTAAATTGAATTTTGTAAACCTCTTTATGGATTTACTATTATTTTCAGTAATAAATATAATTCCTCTAGTCAGAAATAAATTGAATTTTAAAACAGTTTAACATAATCGAAATGAAATGTTTAAGTTGTTCAAAGCAATTTAGTAGCTAACTTTGTTGTATGATTTTCTATAGGATTACTTTCATAAGTGACAACTCTAAATATGTGCAAAAATCAACTCCTATCATATTCTATTGATATTTAAAGTTAACTTACTTTAAGGTGCATTTGCAGTAGTTCGTTTGAGGAACTAACGACCTGCTCTGAATGTGTCCTTGCTTTCAGCTTTTCTGGCTAAAAGTTTAACATTGGTGCACAGATGTGATATTGTTCTGAACTAACGATTCAAGTACATGTTGCATGACTGTTTTAGTGCCTATTGTAACTTTAGCAATATATAGAATGAAAAGAATATCGTGCCTATGTTATAATATAATTTTGATATTTAGTATAATTTATGAGCTATAACATATCTATATGTTATTTTAGTTCCGCAACGTCTGAGGGAAGCCTTTGATAGAAAATTTTGCAAACTTTTTTGGCGAAGTATATGTATTGCTACAAAGTTTGCGGGGTTTGCCATAATTACTTTATCAAGGATCATTATGGATATTGATCTTTGTAGAAATTGTACTGGTTGTGTATGTCCGTTAATTAAAGGCGCATAACGAGATATAGACTATTTAGGAAAGCTAAGTAATATGTAACATTAATAAATATAATCAGCGGCATTGCTATCTATCTAAGGTATATTCATAATAATAATTAATTTCATGAATTTAACGTCCTTTTGCTGATCTAGGGATAATATAAGGGACGCAATATTGACAGCGTTGGCCTCGTTTGCTTTCGTTCGATATTTTATGTGTCATAAGAAATTGATGTAAAGACATCTTGTGTGTTAATTACTGCTATTGTTTGCTTAAATGAATGTTTTGACGAAATTAATGTTACAGACAGTTAGAATAATTAACAATTAATTACAACTATTAAAAACTCAAACTCACAAACATATCGTAAATTTTGATAAATGAATAGCATGGTTAGATTTTGCCGAAAGCTAATTATTTTGTTTCAGCTGTTAAATTATGAAATTGTTGTTTTTTAGAGTAAGACTGTTACTTATAGTAAAAGCTTAATGCGTAGAAGACTTAAGTTTTTTGTTATATCGTCGCTTAACAAGAAGTAATCAAATCGCGAATTTTGAGTTTTGAAAATACTTTTATGACGCCAAGGAATCAATGCTTGTTTAAGTTAACAAACTTTATTAATGATATTATATCTTTGTTATAATTTGATTGATATTTAACAAGTTATTGTTTATACTTAATGTTAAATATATTTACAGCCTGAATTAAAGGTGTGTTTGTAAATGCTGGCATTTATGTACTTGCAGTTGTAATAATATTGTAAATTAATGTAGCGTGTTGAATATTGCAATATGAATTTCGGTATGTGAAGCAGTATCTTTTATAATACAGTAATATCTATCAAAATGACACAGTAAAGTACTCTTCGAGTTGAGTTGGGTTAATGGGCATTGATTGAGGAGGTATACATCAAAAATATTTATTGCTAAATTGCAACTGGTGAACATTGTTTATTTGAACATTATGTTGATTTTTTCGTAGCGTTAAATTTGACAAATATTTTGAAATTGTAAACTGTTCTTTAATAGCCATACAACGGTGAGACACCGTTAACTTTTTTACGATGAATCAAGCACTTGTAAGCAGGATTTTCAAGTAATTAGTTGTCTGTAGTGATGTGTGACGTAACGTTGAAGTTTGTAGCCAAATATTAAACTTACTACAGCGATCGTTACATTCCGGCTTGATATTAATTATAGTCATTAGTAAAAACTGCTGAAACAACTTCTTCCAAGTTATTATTGATTATAGTTATTTGAATTGGTATTGAAAACATACTGGAAATTTATTAGTACCAATTTTTTTTTTTTTTTTTCACGTTAACCTTGTTTGTTTATGCCGAGTAGCCCGTAGCTTTTCTAGAAAAAGTTTCATATAGATGTTGCTTAAATGTGATATATAATAGTAGTATCCATCTGTAATAATAATAATAACATTATTATTATTATCATTATCATTGTTATTATTATAATATTGTCGAGTATCCCTCAGGTAAGATATTAGACGGGATATCGGTCAATATCGTGCGAAAATGACTGGAAGGCTGGTAACTCTGAGTTTTGGCAATATTCTATTCTTGATCATAAAATCGCATCTTACTTCCGTATCCGTTACTGAGAGTTGGAACCGATGACGTCATCGCCTTTATGAAAATATCAAGAGCTAACCGTTGACTACCTCAGAAAGGCTATTTGTGGTAACGATGGAGACCATTGGCCCGATTAGTAGCCTCAGTTGGTTTACCATCCCGGGCTTTCAATTAATTACTCACAGTTAGGGTTGTTGGTTTTTGTGGCTCTTTCGCCCTTGATGATCTCGCCTAACTTTTGACGTTCCAGTACATTCGTTTGATTGAATCATTTGTCAAATTCTCGAAATTCTTATATCCAAGGTATAGAAAATAAAAATTTAAAAAATATTAAAGGTTTACTTTGTTGATTAACGTTTTTTACGGATTATAATAGTGGTGTGTCATTAAGGATCATGATTTGGAATACTCGTTATTATTAATATCCATTATAATTTAATCAATAAATTTTAACCCGTCCCTATTTCATACAATATTAGATATGTGTCTGATTTTATATTTATGTGCATACGTCCTTCCTGATTGCAATTTATCGGAGCATATTCATCCTCTCATTGGTCCAACTTCCACTAATTGCCTGCAAGGACTTCGGCTAATTGGCACTAGTGTAACTATTGCCACTTTTTTCTTTTCTAATTTTAATGTCTGCCAACAATTTGCCGATATGGTCTATAATAATACCTCTCTGATATAACTGTTAGGCGGCGAAACTAAATTAACCAGTCTCCAAACCCTATACTCGTAATCTGATGTCGTTATTCCTCACGTCACTGTGAAGCTAAACGTTTAGTTGGTAGTGATATAAAGTTTTCAGAAAGCTAGTTTCAACGGTTTTTTCTTAGTATACTGTTTCTGAGCAATTTTAAACCTGAAACCTACTGCAAATAAAGCAAACGTGCTATAAACTCGTTTATGCAACAGTTTATCATTAGAATAGACATGTAGATTATTGAATTAAATTACTGTACAGTAATCAATTAATGTATCTTTCGTTCAGACGTTTATCTATTAAAATAATGTTTATAAATTTTTTATTATAATTTTCTTAATAATCATGTCATGTTCTCTTGAATCCCAGTTTAACTATGGTCGGGAAGCAAATCGACCTTCTTTTTCATTCGTTTTCTAAAATTTTGAAGCAATTTCTGGAGCTTAGGCGCTCTCCAACCGAATGCCCTTTCAAACGTTGGTTTGGATCCTAATTACATAACATAATTGCTCTTATTTTACTTAACTAGAGTTACAACTAATTTCAATTTGTTTAAGATTTCAACTAACGTTCAAATTCATGTTCTCAAGTAATTTTTATTTTTTCGTTCATTACCCTCATAATAATTTCTAGAATTCAAGTTTTGGTGTGAACTGTTGATGACGTTGGTGCCTTGTACAGTAGATGTATGTATAGGGTATTGTGAGGCTTCGTACTGTCGCGTGTTCTGCTTTTATCTTATTCGCTTTATTATTGAATTAAACTGTGTGCTGCTTACCTCGGCAATGCGAAATAATGGTGTTAATTATCTGAAATAATGCGAAATATTCTTCTTAATTTATTTAATTAATACGAAATAATGGTGTTAATTAATTTAAATCATGCGAAATAATGGTATTAATTATTTTAATTAATACGAAATAATAGTGTTAATTAACTTAACTAATGCGAAATATTGGTGTTAATTAGTTGTAAGCCTGTAAACAGAAAAATTATATTTTTAGGAGCTTATAAGCATGTGGGCAAAGTAAAAGCATACAGTCACGGGTTATATTTCGGGTAGGCAAAGACAAACAAGATCGAAATATGAACAACACCAACTGCATACTATGCACTAGAATGCTACTTTCGTCCGTGAAAACATCGAACAATGTGAAGCCAAACTTAATGGGCAAAATATGAAATGGTACAGGAAACGGAGCAAATCGAAAATCCTGAAACAGTCAGAGAATGAATTATTTATGTGGTGTTGGTATCTCAAGTCCGTTTTGATGACGTTATGATAGTCAGTCATTCACATCAGATTCTGCGTTTACAGTCTCTTGCGAACACAATCTATGTCCGCGATTTAAACAAAAAATCTCACAGTGTTAGTTGACTATTACCATAGTGTGACGCAGATACAATATAGGGCCTGCAGATTTAAAAAAGCTTGTCTCCTATCGGGGTAAAATAAGAAATCAAAAAGTCAAAACATTGATCCCCGCCACTCCAAAATTACTTTCGTCTAGCATAGTCTATACATAGTCTGCACATAAGATATAAGATGTATAACTTCAGAGGTGGCAACTTGTTTCCCTAATAAATAAGAATAAAAATAATTAACCACTACAATAGTATTATATATATATATATATATATATAATATGTATTTTATAATATGTATTTTATATTTTATATGTATAATATATATATATATATAATATGCATTTTATACACACACATATACATGTATATATATCATATATAAATACATGTATATATATATATACACATATATACTGTGTATATATATATATATATATATATATATATATCAGTGGCCATACACGATACGATTTATTGATTTATTGTACAATTATTCTGTACAGATAAATTGTACACCAAATTGTACAATAAATTTGACCGTGTGTGGGAAAAACTGACGAGAGAACTGATGACCTAGTTTGCCCACACACGATGCGATTTAGCTGTACAGATAAATCTGTACAGATAAATTGTACAGTAGATTGTACAATATAACAGACCGTGTGTGGACAATATTGTACAATGTAACTGACGAGTGTCAGTTTTCAAAACTGTCGGGAAAACCATCCAATTTAACTGTTCAAATATCTGAACAGTTAAATCGTATCGTGTGTAGACGACCAACAAATTTATTGTACAATAAGTTTGACGACATGCTCCGCCCACATTGACTTCTGGCGCGCTTGCCGGCCTAAGCATATTGATGTAGAGTTGTTTAATTAAGATAAAAGTAGGCCTATATAATGCAATGGCATTACTTTTGACAAGCAGAAGTAATAATAATAATAAAAATGATTCATTACAATTAAATTTCCAAATTAAACTCTTTCATTAAGCTAATTAAAGTTTATGAAAAATAATTGTAATAAATGTATATGGCAGTATAAATATCTCAACAAAGAATATCAAAATTAAGCGCATTTTTTCACACTCATTTATTTTACCTCAATTATTTACATAATTAACTTATTTTACAGCGCTTCTATATTCTCTCTCTTTAATGAACGATCATTAAATATGTCCTACATATTAAAAAGGAGTCTATATATAATTAAGAGTCCTCTCTCTCTCTCTCTCTCAATTTACTAGTCCGTAGAATTATGACGATGAAGATGATGATGTTGATGAATACAATAATTATGATGATAATGATGTATGAAAATGATGATGATAATGATGAAGATGATGATGATAATAATTCTGATGATGATATTTATATGTAATTACTATCAAGATACGATGCTATTAAGTGCTATTATTAGTTAGATCTTCCTGATATTATTTAGCTAATAAGACAACATATGCACTCGTCTTCCGTTTTCAATCCATTTCGAATACTACTGCTTATAAATAGAAAACCTGTCCAATAATATAATTCATCCAGATATATTTCATGTAGCCTATATAGGCCATATATTATATATGTATATATATATATATATACAAACACGTGTATATATACATATATAGACGTATATATATATAGTGTATATATATAAAGTATATATATATATATATATATATAGTATATATATATACTTACATTGAAATCATTTATATAATTAATAACGTTTATATAATGTTGTGTATAAAAATTAAATATTTTATATATAACGTAAAGGCCTTACATAATAAAAGCTGATAAAAAGTTAAGGTTAGCGTCAGTTTCCTTACTCGAAAGCGATGTCAGTGACGGGCGAGCCCAGGATTTGAACCTCGCACTTACTGATCCGCGGTGCGGTCGAGTATTTTACCGACTTTGCCACTGACTCAAGCCAACCTTCAATATACTGTATATATATATATATATATATATATATATATATATATATATATATATATATATATGTATATACATGTATATGATTGACAGCTAATTAGCATAACTGTTCAGATATCTGAACAGTTAAATTTGACCGTGTATGGGCGAGCGTCAGTTTTATCGGTAGATAAATTTGACCGTGTGTGGCCAAATTGTCTCTTCAGATATATCTGTACAGATTTATCTGAACAGATAAATTAGACCGTGTGTGGGCGATTCAGATTTATTGTACAATTTATCTGTACAGATAAATTGTACAATAAATTTGACCGTATGTGGGCTCCGACAGATATATCTGTTCAGATATCTGTTCAGATAAATCGTATCGTGTATGGCCACTTTATATATATATATATATATATATGTATATTTATATATATATATATATATGCCATGGACCTGCCAGTAAGCAGTGCACCAATATATATTATATTATATATATATATACTTACACACACATATATATAAATACAGTATATATATATATATATATATATATATTTACTTATTTATATATTTATATACATATATATGTATGTATAGCATTACAGTGGTAGTAAGTCATGACAAATTTTACAGCCGTTTCAACGCAAGCCTTCCTGGAGTCTTAGCGTAACGTGAATGAACTCAAACTATACAATAAGAATTGCCAGCAAATTGGAATCCTGTTCCGTCATTCCGGTACTGAAAATTCACTGCATCTTGAAGAGAAGTCCATTAGGCATATGGCCTTGTTAACTGCACATGATGGAATCCATGGGCTGTTGCCTGTGAGTCTTAAAAGAAAAGCTCATGTGCGAAACACCTCAGTATCCCGAAGGCTTTTCTCACAATTATAGTACAAGAGCTGTTAGGAGAATACATAGTTAACTGCACATGGTTAGTTGCGACGTCATCATCATCGTCATCCCGTTGCCCGTAGAGTCTGAGCCGATGACGATTTTTCTTATTCGAGTTACCTCTTCGAAGCAGTCTTATTGTACATGGTTCAAATCCTGGCCTCACACTTATCTAATGATCCTTCGAGAGATGCGACTGACGTAGTCCTATAACTCGGCTCTATATCTACGTTAGTCATCTACGTCTCTTCTTATATAATGCAATTGTCGTTTAAAAGTCTTCTCTTGAATTTTCTATAGCAAAATAATACAAAGATTACTAATGATATTTGTGCATCCACCATAAACCTGCGCACTCTCAAGTCGTAAAATTAGTGTAAGTTGTTTTTATTGAAATTACATGTAAATAAAACACACAATGTTCAGTTAAGTACATTTCTGAACATGAACTGCATAATAGCTCCATTACGAATCAGTTCATGTGAAGATTTAAAAGTGATTTTAAAATCTATCAACAAATTATGGCTTTGTTTCTCCAAGTTCACACAATATATTATATGTAGATTTAAGATTTGAAGCTCATTGACTCACTGACTATAAGTCAATGCTAAGCTTGCATTAATTTTGTAATTCGCTTCTTTCCCGAACTTGTCACTTCAGCTTTATACGTCAACAGTAGGTTTTAATTTTTTAGCCACCTGATGCAGTGAATGTTTCAAGAAAATGTAGTTTTTGAAGTTGAAATATTCGAAAGTAACGCTCTCCACAGTTTCAAAAGAAAACTGGAACTTACTTCCAAGCTCCTTCCTTTCTGTCTATACTGTAATTTCATTTAAATTTTACTCTTTATATATAGTAGTAAGGCTGAGGCTAAAGTTTGCTTCATTACCTTCAAGGTTAATAATAATAATAATAATAATAATAATAATAATTCATTGGGCCATTGAAACCAGGAGCCCGCTGAATCCCGAAGAAGTTGACTTTATTAATGGCATAGGCAGACATATTGCATTGCAAACCGGCGATAAGCGAGAGGCATCTTTTCTTTGGTAAAGGCTTACCGTGACTTTGCAAAGATTTAATGGAGTCTGCTTCAACAATTCTTTTAAGCCGATTGATGATCTCGAGTAGCCGGGCGGCTATTCAGCACGTATTGCTTGAATCGTTTCTATCAAACTCCAGGTACTTTACACCGGGGTAAAAAAAATAATATTAAATTAATAATGCTAATAATTATTATAATAATAATAAAAATAATTATAATAATAATAGATTAATAGTAATAATAAATTAATAGTAATAATTGTAAAAAATCAATAATAATAGTAAAAATATTTAAAATAGTTCCTCTACGCTCTGGGAGGCCGCATTTGCCAATGTGCCACGAATGCATACAGCATTAAAACGCTGGAGTGCGATAGATAGGCGCTGCCATACAAATATATTATTATTATTATTATTATTATTACTCAAAGGCTGAACCAGATGTTGGCCTCAGGGCAGGCTGAGGCGGAGAGGCAGAGCTCATCGGGTTTTACAAATCAGAGCTCTAATCAAGCGGATACTCGCTCCCAAAATTCTCTAGGAACAGCTATCCAGATTTCAGGGTCGATGACTTCTAAAAGCGGTTCTCCCAGCAGAGTTCTCACAACTGCCTCATCAACGCCTGTTCAGGGGAGTCACCGTCGTGGTGGATCGATAACAGATGAAGTGGAGACGGGCGCTGCTGGAGCCAAAAGTTGTGGATTCAGGGCAATGTCACCCGCTGCTGCGACCAGCAACGTTTAATAAGAACTCAAAATATAAAAGCCTTTAATGTCCGAGTAACTGGCATTAGCTGCGTATTGGGCATCCCATTGTAGTTTAAGCTACCAGAAACCACTAACAACATATTTGTTGATTAATAGTAATAATAATAATACATTACTGATGATAATAATTATAATAAAGGTTTAACGTCTTTTTCCTCATCCTGGTATGAGGAACTGGACGTTAAACCATTATTTTTTAAATATTTTTTTTACCCCCCTAAGAAGGGGATTCTTTTTTAATCATGCTCTCCACTCCGAAATGCCGTGTCACCAAAAGTACTACGGAAACAAACTGCATTGTATCGCTGCAGAGCCATTGACAAAAGTTGCCACAGGAAAGATTTCTTTATTTATTGTTATGATGATGATTATTATTATTATTATCATTATTATTATTATTATTATTATTAACCTTTATGGTATTGAAACAGACGTTAAGCTCAGCTTGACTGCTATATGTAAAGAGTTAAATTTAAACGAAATTAGAGTATAGTCAGAAAGAATACGACAGATCTATGAATTGCTTTTGTAAGATAAAACTGATTCCGTTGAAAACTTTGAAATATGCTTTCACAGAGAAGCTTAAAAGTATTGTGGCACAAAATTAAATGTCAACGTGTAGCTTACACTATCTCCTTATGGAACATACATGCAGGGACCCATACATAACTCCTAATATAGATTGATATCAACTGTAGTATAGTGAATATCATATTTCACTTTATTGGTATCTGAGTGATGCTAATAAAGTGAAGGAGAGTGTCTGATAAGAGCTTGCTCAAATAAAAATATTTTATTGCCACTTGATGCAAAATAATCTGAAGCCCAAGAAGGCTTTTCTGGGCTATCGAGCCGCAGCAGGCATGAGCCTGTCGATTGATGTGACACTTATTTAAGGGTCTTACGTAATCAACTGTGCGCATGATACCGTTAATAATTATGAATTTACTTTGAGCTATCAATCCAGAGGAAAAATACCTGGTCAACTTCACTTATAGCCAACGTACATTTAGTATATTTTACTCTATTAACTTAATTATACTGGTTCAGGAAGTTCGTGAAACTTGTAGGCCTATCACCAGTGTAACTATTAACTACATGTAGTTCTAACTATTGAAATAGTTAGAAATAATGTATTTTTGTTCTTTTTTCACATTAAGAACTTAGTTCGCATATTGCATAGATAGGCGTCGAAAAAGCAATCAATTGTTATTTTTGAATCAGTGACTCCCGGATGAGAAACTATTCAGCAGCCATTATATAATATTTATGGGCAAACATAAAATGAAGTCAAATTCAGAAGTAAGACTATTACCACCATTGGATGTTCAGTTAGCAATTCTAGTACTTTTGGTTGGTAAGTTATAATTGCTCAAATAATAACAAAATAATTAACTTGCTAAGTTCGTTAACAGAATTAAGAAAATTTGTAATATATATAAACAAAACCGAATAAAATAAGAATAAGAACCGTAATAAGTTCCAAAGGCTCATAAAATTACTTATTAGATACATGGAATCCATGATTTGTTATGTTGTGGAATACTGAATTATTTTATAACTTTATTAGTTAAGCTACACCTGTGATAGCTTAACTTGCATGCGTTCAACTGAAATCTGAGTTTTTGTGCATGTCGGTGGCCAGCAAGATAGGACCATGTCCTCACTGGTGACTATTATGCAGGATAACAAATTAAATAATGTAAGTTTAATTGCATGTTCCGTATCTTGTGCTGTTTGTCTGTATAAAGTTTCTGATCTCTAACACTGTTTTTATGAATAAACATGGCTCTCGCTCTCATCGAAGGCAAGGTCAAGTTTTGTTACGGAGAGAGCACTGGATTTGAACCCTGCATCTTTCGATCCTCTTTGAAACAACTTAACAACATGCCACCGGCTCGATGTAATGAATGTTCCATGTAAATAATGTGATGACATTAAGTACCTATTTGCATTCGTCGTGACTCATATTCCGTATTCAGAAAAAACACCGAAATCCACCTTTTCTCTTAATCATCGGTCCCCATTTGCGGTTCTTTGCTTCATTTTCGATGAAGTTAAAAATGCATAAGGTCAGATAAAGAACATTCTAAATCTGACAGCGTCAAAATTGCAGTAAGACAAAAAGGTAGAGCTGATGATGTTATTATTTATTGTCTAGAAATAAATCAAATAATACTTTTGCTAAAAATAATAACTAAAGATGGCATGTCTTTTTTTGACTTCACATGCACAATTTTTCCTAGTGGGTATTTCAATGAAGCTACTTGGATTAATTCACTTCAAACTTCCATTCGGAATTTTTTGGTCGTATGGTTACAGACATGAAAACTGAATGTGCTTACAAAGCTTCATTTCTAAGTTACTGTTTTTTGGTTTTCGTTTTTTTCCTCTATCTGCATTGTTATTAGTAATAGTTGCTCCGATAGCGCACTGATGCCAACCGGCGCGGATTTAAGAATAGCCTTCCAACATCCTCGGAATTTTTTCATTCTAAGCTGTTAGCACACAGTCTTCCAAGATGGGCACCCATCCTACACTAACCGGGCCGGGCGTACTTTAACTTCGTTGATATCTTAAATGTATACTGACGTTTTTAAGGTTTGGGGTCTATTTGGTAACCAATTTAACTGATCTTAGCCGAACGTCTTTGATAGGAAATTTATCTTTTCTTTTGCAGTAACAAAGTTCAAATTGGCTTATTTTAATTTAATTTAGTTAAATTTAGTTTATGATCGTAGTTTAATTTCATGACTACAACTTGTTCTACTTTTTTATTTATATACTCATTACATCATATACAATTCTGACAAACATACTTGTATGTGAATGCAGACTGAATGACCAGCCAATGTTTGATCGGCAATCAAGGCAGTGACGGCACTAACTAACATGTATACAGATCTTGTGACTAAAAAATAATATGTAAAGTATGTGCAGATGTTGTAGTTATTTGTACGTATTGTTATTTATGCACAGGTAGAAGTTTTTATTGCAAATGCTATAATAACTTAGGATATATAATTTTTTATTGTTAATATTCAGGTAGCGTTCACAGAAGTTTCTCTGCTTACGGTAAGTTACGGCCAAGGTTTGGTTTTGCTTCTTGGTTTACATACCCGAACTCCTGCCGCAGATATATAATATATTAATAATAGATGCCATAACCCGTGCTGTGTTCGGGTTAATCGTGTTGTGTCCGGGCTGTTGGAGAATAGACCAACCATGGACTGCAGGTGTCGTAAAGGCGACAAAGCATCAAGATCAGAAAGCAACATCAGAAGGTCATTAGGTTTTTGAGCTCCTAGTCTCCAAAATTGTTGAATAATTTTCTAATCCCGACCCTAGTTAAACTGGGACTCAATTGGAAATTGTGACTATTAAATATCATAACCCATACGAAGAGTTGAAAGAAGCAATAAAGACTTCTAATTTTATATTATACTATACATGCCTAGACTATTGTGTTAAATAACAATTTCTTAATTTTCAATAAATTTATGTCTATGTATATGTATTAATATATATATATATATATATATATATATATATATATGGTCTTTGGAAGGATTCTGAATATGGTTCCCAAAATGTCGTGTTTCAGAGCAATATTGATTTCAGCTGCTATAATGCAATTGGTTTTTTGGCGTGTGGATTGCCTAATAAAGAGCAATCTTGTCTGTTAAAGCAGGAGGCAGTAGTGTAATCCAAAAGGACCAACTCTATCGTAGTATACTGCGAACCCTATTAAGTCGGTGATGTAACCATCTCCCACTGATGAAATAGAGAAGAGGCAAATTAATATATCAGAAATATACATGTACTGTGTTAATTAATTGCACAAATAATTTATCAATCAACCAGACATTAGAGAAATAAATAAATTCATATAGCGACAAATCAATCAATAAATCAATCAGTAATTCAATGAATCCGTTAAGTCTGTCAATCAATCAATAAATCAATTAATAAATCAACCAGTTAATCAACTAATCAATCAATCAATCGATCAACCACTCATTAATTTAATTAATTAATCATTCTATAACTCAATCAGTTAATAAATCGACTAACCAAATTATCATTCAATCCACCAATCACTCAAAGAAATTAAATCTTAATTTTTGTAGTCTGAATTTTCCACAATTTTGGAGAAAATAAATAATTACTTGAAATGTCATAATAAACTTTAAAGCTTCAGTTAACAACATTAAACTAATAACGAACGGTATGAAAAGTTATTCAAATAACTGTATAGATTATATTGAAAAATTTGACTGATTTCTGGATTAACTAAACAGCTCCAGTGAGTCCCGCAGACATAGTGATCAGTGGAATCAACATAACCGCTCCCGGACAGGGATTTGGATACGTGGGCGACAGGTTGGGATGCTATGCCAACTGTTCGCCGGAAGCAGTTGAATATCATTGGACTATACTGAACACCGGGGATGTCGTTAGATCTCCAGTGGTTCATTTACTTCAAGAAGGCGTACTGTCTTACAAATGCACAGCTTTTAACACTGTGAACGAAACAACATACAGTGCCGCAGCACCAACTATTCGCATTAATGTTTTTCCAGGTGAGAGGTGTCACGGTCTTCATAATTTGTGTAATATAGTAGCAAATCATCTTAACGTTGCATAACTTACATAGGCAATAATAATTACATGAACAAAAATAATTACTTGGAATTTCATAATAAACTTTAAAGCTTCAGTTCACAATATTAAACTAATAACGTATGGTAAGAAAAGTTTTTAAAATACCTATACTGATTATACTGAAAAATTTTACTGGTTTCTGGATTTTGCATTTTGCACCCGTTTTTGCAACTTTTGTCATTTACTCAAAGGTTTGGATTTTGCTCAATGGCGCTAGATGTTGTCTTTTACGACAGTAGATTTTTTATTAGTAAACCTGCGATATAATTAAGAATGTAACAATTAGCTTATAATCATTTTTTAGTTAATTTTTCACTGATTGTGAAAAAATTTCTATATCTCCAAGGTTTTGAAAGGTTTTTATTAATTTGTTTTGTTGTGTAGATAACAGCGTCGGTGAGGTCGATTACCCTCTAGGTACTGTATTCATTTTTACAAATGTACAGTGGTATAATTATTTTAGAATTAAATCAATTGATTATCATACCAATAGTTGTATTATTAAATATTTTATTTAAAAACAATGCCGGATTTGAAAAGAAAATTCCCCTTCTAATTAGTAATTGATAGAGTAGACCGCTAAATATCCCCTAATTATACAGTAAAATATCAATTGTTATTATCATCACTGGACGATTGTCATAACTTTGAATTGACCATCTCTTTGTAGCTGCAGTTCAATACATGGTAATCGATTTAATGTGTCAGCTGTTTGAATCTTGACCTGCCTATGCTAATTGTGTACCCATCATTTCTGTTGGCGAACCATCTATTTCACTTGCCTACCTAAAATTAGATTTTAAGTCTATCACTAACTGAAAAATGGGAGTCAATTTTATTAAGATATAAACTGACTTATGTAAGTGTATTAACTTTTCTCAAAATTTAATTATATTATTATGCAGGTTAGAGTCATTGAACTCTTTTTCAGTTCGGTTTTAAATCAACATTAATACATTAGATAAAGGAAATTAAACGAAAATCTTCATTCAAATTACAATTAGAATTAAAAAGGCGCTGAAAACTATACTTGATTCTATTTTGAATATTATTGATAGTATATAAATCTTACAGTATTTAGTGTATTATGTAGCATATTCTTACGCAATTTTTAGTGCAGAATTTAAGTACTAAATACTACATTTAATATTTAATATTGTAACTAATGGAATATTCTTTTGATAGTAAAACTGTGTTAGTTTATTTCAGCACCCATAACCAAGGAAGATATATACATAACGGGAGTGATTAAGATCTCATCTGAGTCCTGTTACACTTACGTTCCCAGCTCCATACGATGTGTGGGCTACTCCAGTCCGCGACCTTCCAGGTACGAGTGGAATCAGCTGGACTCTGGGATCACGACACACTCCTCTACTCTCCGGATACGTCAAAGTGGGACTTCCAGGATTCAATGCACAGCTTATAACCACGTAAATGGCACGCAGTTCAGTGCCACTACGGATTCACTTACCGTTGAATTCTTGGATCCATCACAATCAGGTAATTACATGGGAACTAAATGTGATCTAAGCGCTCTATAGGCCTATATCATGATTGAGTTAAGCATATGAGCAATTTCACAGCCCACAGTTTTAATTAATTAAAAATATCTTCACATCAGTAAAATATTCACGATTAATACTATATTATTTGTTTTATAGTCCACAGCTATTAGCCTGGACAAATGGCATTTGATACTAAATCATTTGATCAAGGCACCAATTGTAGCTCTAATGCTTAATCAATAAAAAGTTGCAAAGCAGATATTAACGTCAATTTCATCTCTTGAAATCGATATCAGTGACGGAAATGACCTAGATTTCAGCCCACATATACGCTTTCGGATATCCTACCCGACATTGTTCCTAGCTCCAGTGAAGAAAATACTGCTAACAAATCCTGTTGTAATATCAAGCAACTGCAGATATTTAAATGTCTCATGTGACCATAATTCTCTTCAATTGTTCTATAAGCTATTAAAGTAATTTCATAATTAATTATGAATAATGACGATTATTTAATTTTCTAGTTTCAAATATTTCACAATTTCATTATATTTGTAAAAATGAAATAAATATCTTATAGCCTTGAAATATAGCTCTTAGAGTAAACAATATTATATTGTTAAAATTATTTTCATGATGATGATTATGTTTTAGACACAAATGCTGCCAACAAGTGTGTAACTGCAAATTATATTCTATTCTCAACAATTATGGGTTACTTCCTCAGTGTTTCACGCCTTCGATGGAATTAAATAACCTATAGTTGAAATCTCTTGAATTATTAACAACTTGAACAGTTATTACTACATTATTTATTACTTGAACATCTAAAATTAGGTAGTAAAATTAATAACGGGATTCATACTGAGGAAAAAGTGTAAGCTTCATTTAATGTCTGTTTCAAAATAAATTTTGTCATCTAACCGATTCAAAAGGTAATAAATAACTTTAAAGTTACTCTGTTACCTATGAACTTTCAATAAACATTCATTTATATATATATATATATATATATATATATATATATATATATATATATATATATATACAAGTATGTATCATGCATATACTGATACTGTTGTACTATTGTATATTTTAATAATTTTACTAATACCATCAAATAAAACTGTATTAAGCATCTTCTGAGAGCTGAAAAGAGAGTTAAGAGTCTGGTAGTCTTATTAGACTGGCAGTCAGATTGTTGTGAAGATCTCTTTGAAATCGACTCTAAACCCAACTGGATTTAGACTGGATATCTTGATGATACTACACTTGAAATTATGCCACATATGCTTATACCGCATAGCGTCATAATAACCAGTCTTCTGAACGGAGCAAGGACGGAAAAGTTCCTACATTCACTTCAGTCGTTTTCAAGTGTTTAATATGATGATGTTCATTTCATCCCATATGATGTTCATTTCCTTTAGCCTTTAGGTCTAGATTGATTGTATTGCGCCCGTTTATCCTAGGTCTTCATCTCTTTCTCTTCCCTTGATGCGGAGTCCAATTAAATTTTAATGTTTGCTTATCTACCTTCGAAAAATACCAGTAGGCCTATGCACCCTATAATTGGATGCTAATTCAACAAGTTTTCTTTTCCAGACGGTTCAAGAACTCTTTAGTTTCACTGGCGTGATTCTAAAATAATATTTTATCAGAAGCCAAAGGTGCTTGAATAGCTGCCACTACGCAAATATGCCTTAAAAGTATATAAAGTTTTATAATTATACAATGGACCAAAGTGACCATCAAAGGCTAATTTTTTCCTATTAACGAGGCGGAAAAGCTTTAGTTTATAGATAAAGAGATTATAGCTTCTCTTTAATTAAGATGAATTGCCGCTAAAAGTGTAATATATAGTACTATTTACTCAGGCGGATTTTTGTTAACCATAAAACCTAATCCATATTAGATATTTATTAATAATTAGTTATTTTTTATAGTTTATTTCCTACCCCTAAGCCTTACTATAAACCACATCCTAATCTATACCAACATACATACATGTGTATGTCTCTCCCGTTTTCTTGATTATGGGATCTTCCTTAATCTTGATAATGGATTTCTCTGTAACCTTATGTCTGTATGTGTACATGTATGTCACTGTATATTTTGAGTGTATTGAAATAAACATAGTCTCTCTCTCTCTATCTCTCTCTCTATCTCTCTCTCCTAACCTTAATCTTAACCTTTACCAAAATTTGCGTCTCGCTGAACCTTTAGAGGATGAAAAGAGACTTTGAGCACATTTTTAAATGACGCGAGAAATAATCGAATCCGTGATGCCAGGATCTGAAGTCTGACACTGTACCACTAAATCACTGCAGCTCTCTGTCGACTCAGGGGTAAACAAACCTGTTTATCCCAGAAGAGTAGGATTTTAAGTTTTTTGAATTTGTAAGTAATTTTTCACAGTTATTTTTAAAGATAGAAATATCTGAAATCATAACTAGAAATGAGATGTATAATGTCGATTAATTGACTTAATTATTACTTCATTACTAGCTTAACTATTAATTTGTAGCATTTATTAAATGTTAAAGTCAAAATGTCAGATTAAATTGTGTCAAATTTTCAATTTATCTTCCAATTTTAGGACGACTGGACACAATCTAGCTGCCGTTACCAAGATTAGATAAAATCATTTTAAGGCGGCTTTATAGACACCTATTTAACAGACAGAAGGTTTTACAAACTCACTGACATTATGTTTTAGTAGCAGTAGGAATGCATTTCAATCCAATTGAAAACGAGTAGTGACAACAACAGAACTATTTACAATAATGCAGGTATAATTGGCTCAATTGACGACAGTTTACTACAGCAATATAAACAACCATTTATAATTATACTAGTAATTAAGCTTTGCACGAATAGATACAAGGTTAATATATTAGCAAATCGCTACTTGCTGCCTTTTCGGCGATCCATCTATTAATTTTATTTAATTTGTTTATTTATTATATTTTATTTGACATAAGTCTCTCCGGAGTGCGGTCAGAATTTTTTCAGGTGAAGGTAAAATAATTTCTGACACATTTAAAGGTTTTGTACTTTAACCTTCTTGCATGTGCCAAGAACGCTTCAACACAAACACCAACAAACACTCCAGCTGCACGTCGCTCTCTTAGGCAAGTCGATTTCCTAGACGTACACGTCGATGTGTCAGGCGAGTCAATCCTATACACATGTTCTTGTAGGCACATCGTTCCACAAAATACGCAGAACGATGATAACTAAAATCTTTGGCAATACTGTGAAAATATTAATTGCGTAGCATTAACAGTAAGCTAAAAATTATAGTTGAATTGCAAGAGTAGTCAATATGTATTGGGCCTACTACAATCTGTTGGATTTAATTAAACAATCAAATTTGCCTTAAGGAACATTTTGGCCCATGGCTGACTGATCATCAATCTCAGATGCTTTATACATATAAATTAATATTTATTCATCTATAGATATTTGATTGAATGTTTTAGACATCGTGAGCTCTGACGATCGAGCCGACTTCAGAATTCAATCTTCTATTGCCTCTTAAAAAAACTCAAAAAGAGTTTTTAAACTGGATAGGATTTCAGTTGAGAATTATTTACTGACAATTAATATTGTAATATTATATGCCTTTCCACCTTTGCAATAAGATATTTAAGCCTTTCAATGCTTTAAAAATGTCCTTAAAACGTCAAATTATGTACTTTCTTCAGCGGAAATCAATTTTATGTTTCTCAATATCTTTATAACGTTTATTTCAATTAAAATGTTCCGCATACTAGGCAAAAAATAAATAATGCTATACTGTCGTCAAGGTAGTTTTAAGCATTAAAAAACAAAACGGCATAAATATATTACCTTCTGTAGAATGAAACACAACACGGGGATAATAATAGTAATGAAGAGTAACAAATCTTAAAATGCTAACTAACCGTTAGTCTAGACTCACCCAGTTAACGGTGGGTAGGACTATAATTCTTATGCGTCCACATGCATATTGGAATTTATTGTTAAAGCACAAATTTCTATAGTCGTCACACAGTGGCATAAGTGATAATCTCAAAATTAAAGTGTACTAATGTTCAATTGCTAACCATTTTTGATTGCAGCATTTGAGATGTTTACATTTTTTCGAAACAAATCAGATGCTAGTATTTATTAGAAACGTTATTAGTTAAATTTTAAGGTAGGCCTACCCAAATATCTATTTGACTAAAATGCTACAAACAAGTTAAATCGTTATCTTAACAAACTACATGCACTTCCCATTACTCTCGATTGATACGATGATTGTTCTATTAAAATTGAATCTAAACTGTGTAGTCTCTTAATATCTGCATGTTAATTAAACACCTATTTGTACATCTAGTGGAACGATCCATTTTTTAGTATATATCCATTGATCTACTAAAAAAATTAATGCTTGATAAATATTTTAACACAGCTATATGACTAGCTGGTTGTCGGAGTAAGCAAAAAGCAAAGCCGGTAAAGCTAATGTTAACGGCAGTTTCTACAATCCAAAGCGATGTCAGTGACGTGTGGGCCCAGGATTTGATCCCTTACTTGTTAAAATTGGTTTAGGTATATTGTGCAAACTTCTATCTTACATTTATTTATATAGATGCTTAATTAAAAATTAATTAAACTATGTATCAAGCAAGCTATCATAAAGCCATGGCGATGCTTCTCTTTTATGGTTATTATTTGAGAATAAAGTAGTGACAATGAGTAAATAAAGGAAGTGATTACACTGCTTCTTTAGAGCTCACACATTACAGGATTTACATATAGAAAATCATTTTTTGGGGTTGGTGCTTTCCTTAGAAAAAAATTAAACTACGTTGAACTTCCGTTTTCGTATTACAAGTAATGCTGTCAAAACTAAGTATGGAACTGACAATAATTTATTTACTCACATAAACAATAAATAACAAATATTTGATCTTCCCATATAGAAATAAGGAATTAGTATCAGTGAAAATGTAAAACGGCGGATAAACAGGATTGTTTTCTCAGGGAATGACGCCCCTGCCAAGTGAATGTTAGTCAAAGCTGAGGAAGGGATAGAGCATCTCGTCATAATCCCCCAATAAAATGATATGTAACAACAAAAATGAGTATTGCTAGATGATTTAAATTTACACTCATATGTAAACATGAAGAGGATGACGGATGATGGAGAAGAGTGGAGGCGTTATATACCATGGACCTGCCGGAAGTTAGTGCACTAATATATATATATATATATATATATATATATAAGCGACAATATAATTTACAGTTAATCTGATAGAGATGCAAGGAACACCAACTATATTTCTACTCGAAATATGGAAGATATTTCTGATTACATTTATAGTGACATTTATGAAGACATGTATGGTGATTTTGATTCGATTGTATTTCGAGATGGAGGACTAATTGACATCGTACTTGAGTTAGTCGTAGAGTGGTCTCTCTCCGTGGCAGGTCCGAGACACATATTCATACGCTCAGTAAGATATCACGCTCCATACAATTGTTTTTCGTTGATCAACAAATTAATCCATTCACAAAGGCTAAGCCTTAGACGCACCTTCGCGTAGTTTGGAAGCTAGATGCATATGGTTCCAAAGTGGTTCCCTTGTTTCTGTCTTTTTTCTTTTTTGTTCCTTCGTTTATCAAATTTTGCTTGGTAGCCTCATACGACATTTGCTGTTTACAATTGGTCTACTCTTCAGAGATACAACGAACGCAACACGAGAAAGTAAAGCTAAGTTAACGAGATAAAAAACGAAAAATTTATATACTGTAATGATATCCAAGAGGCTCAGAGGAAACAAATCCCCAGCATTATTGCACTGTCTTTATCCTTCTAAATAAATCTAGCAATGAGTGCTTGGAGAGCTTTAATAAATAATTATCTATACATGTACTTCACTGAATAAGTAGATATCTACATTACTTAATTTTATTGCCCAGCATAACGTAGTAACTACTTCAGTGTTATTCACGATTAGCTGGCAACTTAGGTTCAAGTAAAATATTAAAATTTCTTTGTAGTTAAATTTTGCGTCTTCATAATTTTGTAAGAGTAAAATAAAGTAAATATGCTAATAATTAAAACTTTAATGATTTCAATAAATAGACTTGCTCACGAGTGAGCCTTGATGCGAAATTTAATAACATTCACAATCACGATCTGAAAGTTGGCCAATATTAATTTCATACTCGCAAATGGTCATATATGCATTTGTTATGTATAAAAACTTTGTCAAATTTTCCGTTAATAACAGCGGTCGCTCTTATTAACACGTATTATGACTTTGCCATTTATTTCCAATCAAAACTGACATACCAGTGAAAAGTAAGAAAATTCGCTTGCACATCGCTATTTTTTAAACTAACTCTGTCCCAGATATATTTCAAAATTTCTAGCATTCAGAAGAAAATGTAAAATAAATTATGATCTCATGTCAAAATAAAGGCTAAGGCGAAGTTTAAGTTTTCATGCTAGATATTATGTCAGTTATGGAGAGAGCATTGGATTTGAATCATGGAACTACTGACCCATTGTCTAACAGCTAGCGAACTACCACCTGCTCAGCCAAGATATAAAAAATAGCAGCCTAAGAGGTTAATGCTGTAAAAACCTATTTGACTTTATTCAACTGATTATTTTTACTCATGTTGTGACCGGGTTGATGAAGAATTGACAAACAATGGACTCTATGTGCCGGAAAGACGACAAACACTAAAAATCAAACTAACGCAGAATGGATATTCGGTTGGTGAGCACCTGGGCTTCAACTATTGCAACAAAATTTTCTATAATGAATGCAGAATATATTCGCATCCCTATCCTGCTAGACTGGAATTCAAATGAAAATGAAGATGATGAGGGTATGAACGTCAGCATTGGATTTGAATCCTGATTCTTCTGATGCGTGGAGAGAAACCGAACCAATAAGCCAGTTTACCAGCCAAGTCAGCGTACTCAGCAAAAATCTTACCGCTTAGAAAAAGCTTTTAATCAATAACTCGTTTTAAATAGGGTAGTAGGAGTAATTAAACTACTATAATGTATTTTTTAAAATCACTGACGCAGTTCTAGCCGCCTTTGTGTCTGATAGCTGCGAGATACAAGAAAGAAGAGCTATGTACATGAAATGCTCTTGGAGGTATAGCGTTTGCGAACAGAAAATTGGAAGAAGATATTTAATGATAAAATTGCATAAGAATTCGAAATCATAAAATATAACATGATTAAGAACCCAAAATCCGAAGATATAGCATGATTTGATGAGATCATGGTAGATAGAAAGGTATAGAAGATAAAAGAACTGAATGAGTTTCATGCACAGACCTGTCATTAAGCAATTTATCGAGATAGAGACAATATGACCAAATTTTGGTCAGGTTTTTGTTTTTTAAGTTTTTAGCTAAATGCACTTGCTGTCTTACATGTATATTTTATTATCTTATTAGTCTATTTAAATATATTCAGTTTATTTTCATTCAGTTTTTGACTGAATGAAAACTCTTTAGAGGAGTTTCATTTAAACTTTCAAACTTAAATATTTGAAAAGATTCAAAATGCCTACACGTTTTATTGACTATAGCCTACCGATGTTATCTCATTGTCTTAGAATAGTCCTTGATTGAGTGCAATAAAGGCGATTTAACAAGCTAATTTAGAACATTGTAACTTTTGCATCAGGAGAGCATTTCAAAAGAATTATGTCAAAGTTCATCAGTTTGTTGCTTGTAGATAATTAACATACATGTGTATGTTAATAAGTATGTTATAAGTTATAATAATAATAATAATAATAATAATAATTTATAGTATAAGTTAATAAGTATGTTAATAATAAAAAGGGATAAAAATGGTAAATCAAAGTTTTGGTTAGATTACGGTTAGGATTAAGTTTGGCCTATTATCTGAAGAATACTGATTTATATCTCTGCTCTGATTCAATGGAGATCTAGGCCTATTTGTTTGTAGTCATGCTTGTTTAATCAAACAGAATTCAGCGGGTTTGAGTAAAACGTAAGCAGTATTGCCATGTAGTATTATCACTATTGTCCCTGATATGAATACAAGATTTTATTGTTTTAATGTGTGTTAACTGTTATATTGTTATATTACTTTTCATTGCAGCATTAATTATAGATTATATCACACTCTATTTTTTGCATAGGCAAACATCTCTAAATCTCCGAAATAAACTTTTGACTAAAATTTCGACATGTTAAACCGGAATGATTTTCTCGTGTGTGTAGTCTTCTTTATAGGTTTGTTAATTGAACACGATTTTCCTAAATGTACATATGTGTTACGTTTTTCCAATGTATGTTTTAATTATTTGCGTTTTCGTTAATTCAAATAAGGAAAGGAAAATTTATAATTATTATACTATAGGTTGTAGTTTTCCAGTGTTATGTCAGGGTTGTTTGAAGAATTGACCAACCGGTGACAACATGTGGCGTAGAAGACGACTAAAGCACTAAGATCCATAACAACGTCAGAAAGGGCCTTGGGTTGGTGAGCGCCTAGGCTCCAGAAATCGCTAAAAAATTTAAACTATTTGAAAATTGTCAAATAGGGGGTTGGCTGGTGGTTTGCTGTGGGACAGATAGGATTTGAGACAGTCTATTCGTATCCCGACTGAGATTAAACTGAGATTCGAGGAATATTTCTAAAAGCACTTGATTTACTTATGATTATTAATATGAATAAGCATTTTAAGATAAATTTAGGATCTATATGAAAGAAAAATAAGTTTATTGCTACTACATGTATATTTTCTCTAGATTCAGAAGCATTAAAACAGACTAACCGATGCTATATAACCAATTTATAAAATATTAAAATATGTGAAATAAAATTACATTAATAAACTTGATGAAACAAACTAATAACAATACAAACATACCTATTGAGCTGCTAAAATGATAAAATCGAATTGACTATAAACATAATGGAAATTACTGTTATAAATATATATTTAGGCCTAATTTGTATTTCACTTCTTCTATTTGCAGGATGTTATGAGGAGAATCATTTCTACGCAGATGCGCAGGGTATTTCCGAAATTTACAATTGTGTATATTTTAATATTTTATCGTCTCTAAATTTTATTGCCTCTAAAATTACCATTTCATTCCTTTCATTTCTATATAAGTGGTGCTGTACAAATATACGTATATCTCTCATTGGATATGTACACATTAGATACTACACGACGTCCCTGTCATTGCCAAATGGCGAGAAACCGGACGTTAAATTCTTATTGATTGATCGATTGATTGATTGATTGATTAGTGTTCAACAAAGTGGCAGGTTCAATATACATATTAACACTCAGACTCAGCTTTCACGCTCCACCGAGAACACTCTACAGATCAGCAAGTTAATTCCTTCACAAAGGCTATACCATATCGAAACATATATATAATATACCTTAGGAAAATATAACTGCTGAGCTGGTTTTCCTTTAACTTACCCAGTTGACAAAAATTGAATTGAATTGAATAGCTTTTATTTCCAGGAGAATCTCAAATATCATAATACATTATGCAAGGAAGGTGACAATAGGACTTACAGGTTCGAAGATTCTAATGGCAGGCTGTAGCTATTTAAGATCATTTCTCATACTTTCTTTTCTTTCTACTACTCTCTTTCGTTTTCTCCCTGCTGAAAATGCGAGCAAAGCTAGAAAGAGCACAAAAGCCATGATCATAAAAATTTAATTATCCATAGAATCAAGTTTATCTAGTAGATGATCAGTCCACCCTCACCGTACATACTGATCAGCGGTTGAATCTTACTGACATCGCTCCAGCCAGGAAGTAAGAATATTATTGTTATTATTAGAATGTCTAAATAGCGTAGGGGTAACGTCATGAAGTTTTAAATGACAAATCCTGAGGTGATTTGAATCCTCGTGGGTTCGAATCCCGGCCGCGCTGATCTGAGAGTAAAATCTCGGACATTCACTGGACTGGTATACGGAAATGGTCTAAATAGCCTAACGGATTAAACATGTGGTTTTAAAAGTGATGGATATCAACATAGTTGATTATTCACAATAATGCGTGTTTACTTTTTTATATATTTATTGAATTGAGATCTCAGTATTGAATCTAATTTACAAATACATAATTAACAATTAGTGTAATAGGAAATCTGAATATATCGCAATACATTATTAAGAATTATTTATTAATTAATATTACTACTTAATAATTTGTGATTAATAATATTTATTACCCTTATTTTGTCATTGTTGCATAAATGTGGACCAATCATGAACTGCACATGTCGTAAGACACCACACATCCAAACCAATTTTAGACAGGAAATTCGGTTGGTCATTGTCTAGACTCCAGAACTTGCTACAAAATTTTCTGCTCTAGACTCCAGTTAAACTGGGATAAAAGGAAAGACGATGATGATGTTGTTGATGATGGTGATGATGATGAGTAATGTATATTATAGGTCTACCATCTTGTTTTCTTTGTATGTTATTTTATTCATTCCATGTGATGTGGAAGTCATAATATAAATTCATCGTCAATGTCTTCCTTTTAGCTCCAATAATATCTGCTGATATCGTAATTGGAGGAATTACCTTCACCACATCGCTTGAAGCCGTTGGTCGAGTTGGAGACACAATGACTTGCTCAGCAACCAGCGTACCAATTGCCAACAACTTCGAGTGGCGACTGTTGAACACAAACTGGGTATACAACTCAGATTCAGTGACCCTGACCCATGAGGGATTACTAAGTTACCGGTGCACGGCTTCCAATTTCTTTGGTGGCAACACTTACACCGCCACGAGGACCGTTAGAGTTAACGTATTGCCAGGTAATGAGAGATTGATGAAAATAAATTCGAAAATTTATTCAAAATCAATAATAACATCTACTTATTTAAAAATAAGTATGAGAGTTTCCTTTAATTAAAAATTTTTGCTTGACGGGTGCCATAGTCTTGTTTTGGTTTCCTTGTTAGTGTTAGCATGGGTTTGGATAAACCGTAAGTCCTTTTCAGTTTTCTGTACCGGTAGTCTTTTTCAGGTTTTGATTAACTGGAAATAATAGTTTCCAATCGCAAATGGGCCGTCTCTTATACTATCAATTGAGGTACGAAAATGGGCGTTAAACGTAGCTTTACATATAGTGTTTGGTAGTTGTGACTTATCCGTGACCTGTTAGCTAATCAATAAAACAGATTAGGATAAATACGAAGATAAACAATTGAAACAGTAATACATATTGTATAATACGTTTTTAAAGAAAAGTTATCATCAATTTGTAAGGTTGTATGCTGCATTGAAAGAAGATAAATTTAGGCTTCCTGTTCTTGACAATCGTAGCATTTTACTTAAAGTTTAAGAATCTGCAAAAATTAATTAGGTCGAAAGGATGTGATTATTAAATGGATGTATAGAATCAAGTTTACATAGTAGATGATAAGTCCACCCTCACCGTACATACTGATCCGCGATTGAATCTTGCCGACATCGTTCCTGCCAGGACGTTAGATATTTACGGAATCGATATCAAGTATTGAATCAAATTTACAAATAGGTTACTTAATGAATAATTTGTGTATTAAGAAATAGGAATATATCGCAATTAATTATTATGAAATGTGTGTTAATTAATATTGGTACTTAATAATTTGTGATTATAAATAGACCTATATATAATATTACATATATTACCCATATTTCGACGCTGTTGCAGAAATATAGACCAATCGCGGACTGCACATGTCGTAAAACACAACAAGGCAGTTAGATCCAAACCAATTTAAGAAAGGAAATTCGGTTGGTGAGCGTCTTGACTACAGAACCTGCTACAATATGTTCTAATCTTGACTCTAGTTAAACTGGGATTAAAGGAAGGATAATGATGATGATGATGATGATGATGATGAAGATGATGATGATGATAGTGATGATGATGATTATGAATAATATATATTATAGGTCTACTTTATTATTTTCATTGTATTAATTAATACACATTTCATTTTATTCATTCGATGTGATATTGAAGTCATAATTAAAAATACTGCGTCAATGTACTTTCAGCTCCAATAATATCTGCTGAAATCGTGATTGGAGGAATTAACTTCACCACATCGCTTGAAGCCGTCGGTCGAGTTGGAGACACAATGACTTGCTCAACAACCAGCGTACCAATTGCCAACAACTTCGAGTGGAGACTGTTAAACACAAACAGTGTCTACAACTCAAATTCAGTGACTCTAACCCGTGAGGGATTACTAAGTTACCGGTGCACGGCTTCCAATTTCTTTGTTGGCAGCACCAACACCGCAACGCGGACCGTTAGAGTTAACGTATTGCCAGGTAATGAGAGATTGATGAAAATAAATTCGAAAATTTATTCAAAATCAATAATAACATTTACTAATTTAAAAATAGGTCTAAGAGTTTCGTTAAATTAAGAATTTTTTATTGATAAGTGTCATAGTCTTGTGTTGGTTTCATTGCTAGATTTTTATGATTTTTAATGGGTTTTTTCATGTTTTTATATAACGTAAGTCTCTTCACTTTTTAAACCAGTAGTCTTTTTTAGTTTTGGATTAACCGGAAATAATTGTTACTAATCCCCAACGAGCCGTCTCTCATAGTATCAATTAAGGTTCGAAAACAGACGTTAAACTTAGCTTATGAAGTGACCTGTTAACTAATAAATAACAACAGATTAGGCTAATTAAGAAATCAAATAATTGAAACTATAGGTTAGATCGTAGTGAAGACAGGGAGAAACTACATTAATTAAGCATAGTTGCTTAACCCTTAAACGGTATCGTATTTTTTCACCTTAATTTGGTAACCTGTGGTGTGTTTGCACCCCATTGGTTTAATATGTATAAACTCGATCTATTATTATTTTAAATAATACGAATAAAAATTATTCTTCTGGTAATAATTTTCTTTTAATTATTATTTTTGGAGAGTTATAATTAATTGTCAATGGGGATATCTATGCACGAATATTCGTACAATCCACGCAAGTATTGAAGATAGTTAGCAAAAGTTAACTTGCGATACCTTAGCTAAAATAGTGTCTTGTTATTTGAATACCGTACTAAGTTTTATAGCTGCTAAATGTTTACTAGAGCTATATGCAGTAGTGCATAGGCTTTTAAAGTTTCTAGCTGCAACTTTGAGAAATTATTGTTGTATGTTCTTCATAGCATGATTTCTGACAAGTGATGCAACGCGTGCGCACTTTCTTGTCCCGTTTTCATGGACAAATATGGCACCTGCCCTGAGTTTTGGGCACGGTAGTAGGATTCACAGGTTTATCAAAGCCGAGGAGCTGCAGAGCTAGCTTTGGACCTTTCTGCATGACTTGTGGAATATCTAATCGCCTCTCTTGTTCCGGAAGAACCAGACTGGCCACAAGGTCTGACAGGAACTTGTGTCTCTTGGTGCTCTTGCCTTTGTTCAAAGCTGGCATTTGTTCAACCCATATCACATACGCTGCCACTGCGGTAATGTCCAAAATATTCATGAACAGACACAGAGGCCACCATCTAGTACCTCTCTTACATGAGTAAGTACGTACCAGGTGATCGAGATTATCAACACCGGATTTGCTTGCATTGTAATGTAAGATTATATATGGCATAGGCCTACTGTCGTTCTCTTTCGAGGTATGTTTGTCGTGGCGCATGGTACTAAGTACTATAGCAGCATTGTTCATCTTTGGAACATAACTGACTAATGAAAGTTGATCGTGGAATTCAAAGATGGAAGACTTAACTTCGCGTGGACGTTATTTCTGCATTTTTTTCTGGAATTTCTCTCTTGTTTTTTTCTCATAGTTCCAACGATAGTGTATTGACCAGATGAAGCTCTTGTGCCAGATTTACTCTTCGTGTAAAGGTGTTTTTCACAAGTAACACTACGACCAGTCACATGCCATGGCTGTGTTAGTCGATTCACAATCTGTTCTCCTCGGTTTTGATTTCGTGCTGTTTGTGATTGCCGCACGAAATAAATTTACCCTTTAAATGGGGAAATTTGTTTGAGAACGGTTAACAAGAGTAAATCAGCTCAAATAATATTGTTTCACAACAATAAAATGCACTGTAGAATATGATTTCCTTTGTTAATTTATTGGGTTGTATTCACACCCCAGGTTACCAAAGTAGGTATACTCACATAATAAGTCACACCCATCACCCGCTATGGGCATGGCATTCTAGTCACTTTCGCAGAATATGAGTATGGGGTAACTGAAGGCATTCCTAGAAGGACAGCTGATAGTAAGCGAAGGAAGAAAAGAAATCGGCTACAGAAGGAGGCTGGGGTGTAGTTACACCCCATGTAACAATTAAGGGTTAAAAATAAGTGAGGATAATAAATGTTTTAACCATATTATTAGCAGAGTGTCGTTGAATTCGTTGTAAATAATACCATTTTAAAGAAACTTGTTCATTAATTTGTAAGGTTGTGTGTTGTAGTAAAATAGTATATATTTAGGATTCATGTTCCAGACAATCAGAGCATTTTACTTAAAGTTTAGAAATCCGAAACAATTAGGCCGAAATGAGGTGATTATTAAATGGATCTTATTTAAAAACTACTCAATGCGTAAAACAACTGTTGGCGTCAGGCAAATGAATTTCCAGCAGGAGAAATTGCTGGACAACTGACCTGAGAGCTAGATAATTATTGTACATCCATAGCATAGATACGAGAAACTAGATGCAGTTTATATTCTTTATATTCTTTACTTTCATTATATTTTGTGAAATTTTATCTTGCAAATGGATAACGCCATAACGGACTATACTACCTAACCTATCTATCCGCCTAACCTGCCGGACTAACATACCTATTACCTGAACTAATGATTTAGGCTTGCAGCATTTAAATAGTTATTATATATTAGAAAATGTGTTTTGTGATAGTTGCGAATAATTAGCTATATATACGATGCATTATTTCTACTAAGAGCTTAAGCGATTACATTCTTAATGATAATTTAAATTAATATTGGTAAATAAGCGAAGACTAAATGCATATTTAATTTCACAATTACAAATATGTAGCTAAATGATTTTAGGACAATTAATAGAAAAAATTAGTAAACTTTTACAAATTTATTTATTTATGAATAGTACTGACAATAACTTGTAGTTAATTCATGCGCTCATTCTAGGGCTGGTTCCAGCCAATGATTTCTATATGATGTTACACCTCAATACTCTTTTCTTCGCCATTTCCTCGATATTCATTATTTTCCTTCGGTTCTCCTACAGTTAATTACGAGATTTTAAATGTACCTTTCAATAAAACATAAATTTAACCGTATGAAAATTAAACAATAAACGTTTAGAGGTTAGTTTTGTATTTTGGCCTATTTTTAAATAATTAATTGTAATACACACTGTTTGCATTGACAATTTTCATCTCATATAAAGAATGGACGATTTTGACTATATTAATTTGTAAATATCTATATATATTACCTGACTTTATTAGCTACTAAATATCTATATATTTTACCTATTGTTAAAAGAACAAATTAACTACCGGAATTGTTTTTATTTAGGGACATAATTATAGTCTTAATGATGCTTTGAATAATGTAACATATAATTAAACAATTAGAAATGACGATTATAAAAAGAAAAAAACGAATAAGCAAATAATCACATGAATTATAGTCATTTTAACGAAATGCATATAATGACATCGATAGTTTCTATTGAACAACTGCAGCAAAAATACCATGTTCAACCTCGGACTTCCTGATAACTGGAGTGGACACCTCGTCGACTGTATTATACAAGGCCACAGCAGGCGACAACATGACCTGCGCAGTACTGTGCTCTCCTGCACCTCACAGTTATACGTGGACTAACATGGCAACAAACCAAGTCACCAGTTCAGCTGTTGTCATATTGACAACTGGAGGAGAACTGGATTATACATGTACTGCAGTGTCGACCGAATACACGGTCTCCTACACTGTAAGAGTTCTTGTTACTGGAGTGTGGGGTAAGACTGAAGCTTTCTTGTCATCGCAGATTAGCAGATTAATTTATTATGATTGATTGGTTATTACTACTACTCGTTATTGCAATGATATCTGACACAAAGCAGAAATCTTATACAGTTAGAAGAACACATGCAGGTACATGCAGATGAACAGAGGCAATTATACAAGTGCATAATATAAATTGAAAATTTAATAGCATTCTTTATAAAGCATCCTCATGATGAAATTATTGCCAGTCATTGTATGTACAGTTTTAGAAGGGATCATAAAAGGATTTGGGTTTATCTCTAAGTTTACGATGTCTATTAATTGCCTTCAATGGTGCCATAATAGGAAATAAAACGTTATGAGAGTTATCTTAAGATACATGATCAAACAATATCCTGTCTGTTTTTTCAGCAATTTTACTAAAGAGTAATTTCACGAAATAGATTTTTTGAATATCATCACAACAGTTGCACTTTTTAGCCTTCTTAAGTAAAGCTTCAAGTCTCATTTTATTCGAGGCTCAAATTAAGCCCCGCCTGAAATGATATGCATAAGTTAATTTCGACAAAATGGTAGCCTTGAAAACTTTTACAACTAGTTCAGAATCTAACCCCTTAGATTTAAGTGTTCAAATAGCAAAAAAGGTTTGTTGCACAGCTGTTAATTACCTCATTGATGTATTTAATGCAGGAGAATGTAGAATTGCAGATGCTAGTGCAACTTCCAAACATTGTTAAATTTGAATTGACTCCGGCTGTACCATCCAGAGGTGGTGGTGCAGCACTAAAGGAAATCTTAGACCGGGGCATATGGAAAAGGATGAAGATGGTGTAAAATTGAAGCTATCATATTTCTAAGATATAGGATCGAAGCTTTCTTCTTATTGCAGATTAACTTCATGCAATTGACTACTGTAAGATTGAATCTTACTTGTAGTCAATTACATCAAGTTAATCTGCAATAAGAAGAAAGCTTCGATCCTAACAAGTAACAACGAGTAACATATACTTGTTAGTGGGATAACAAGTAATTACGATTGAATCTTACTTGTTATCACAGATTGATTTTTTTATATGAATTATAAGATGAATTATAGTCATTTTAACGAAATGCATATAATGACATCGATAGCTTCTATTGAACAACTGCAGCAAAAATACCATGTTCAACCTCGGACTTCCTGATAACTGGAGTGGACACCTCGTCGACTGTATTATACAAGGCCACAGCAGGCGACAACATGACCTGCGCAGTACTGTGCTCTCCTGCACCTCACAGTTATACGTGGACTAACATGGCAACAAACCAAGTCACCAGTTCAGCTGTTGTCATATTGACAACTGGAGGAGAACTGGATTATACATGTACTGCAGTGTCGACCGAATACACGGTCTCCTACACTGTAAGAGTTCTTGTTACTGGAGTGTGGGGTAAGACTGAAGCTTTCTTGTCATCGCAGATTAGCAGATTAATTTATTATGATTGATTGGTTATTACTACTACTCGTTATTGCAATGATACAAAGCAGAAATCTTATACAGTTAGAAGAATACATGCAGATGAACAGAGGCAATTATACAAGTGCATAATATAAATTGAAAATTTAATAGCATTCTTTATAAAGCATCCTCATGATGAAATTATTGCCAGTCATTGTATGTACAGTTTTAGAAGGGATCATAAAAGGATTTGGGTTTATCTCTAAGTTTACGATGTCTATTAATTGCCTTCAATGGTGCCATAATAGGAAATAAAACGTTATGAGAGTTATCTTAAGATACATGATCAAACAATATCCTGTCTGTTTTTTCAGCAATTTTACTAAAGAGCAATTTCACGAAATAGATTTTTTGAATATCATCACAACAGTTGCACTTTTTAGCCTTCTTAAGTAAAGCTTCAAGTCTCATTTTATTCGAGGCTCAAATTAAGCCCCGCCTGAAATGATATGCATAAGTTAATTTCGACAAAATGGTAGCCTTGAAAACTTTTACAACTAGTTCAGAATCTAAACCCTTAGATTTAAGTGTTCAAATAGCAAGAAAGGTTTGTTGCACAGCTGTTAATTACCTCATTGACGTATTTAATGCAGTAGAATGTAGAATTGTAGATGCTAGTGCAACTTCCAAACATTGTTAAATTTGAATTGACTCCGGCTGTACCATCCAGAGGTGGTGGTGCAGCACAAAATGAAATCTTAGACCGGGGCATATGGAAAAGGATGAAGATGGTGTAAAATTGAAGCTATCATATTTCTAAGATATAGGATCGAAGCTTTCTTCTTATTGCAGATTAACTTCATGCAATTGACTACTGTAAGATTGAATCTTACTTGAAGTCAATTACATCAAGTTAATCTGCAATAAGAAGAAAGCTTCGATCCTAACAAGTAACAACAACAACAAGTAACAGTTACTTGTTAGTGTGATAACAAGTAAGATTGAATCTTACTTGTTATCACAGATTTAATTTTTTACCAGAATTAGATTGGGTTTTTGCGTATTTCTTTCTATCGCAAAGATTTAAATGAGTTTAAAGTCAGGTTCGTTTTCCATCTCTTCTAAGAATACCTTCGAACGACGAGGCTTTGATTCGAACAGGGTTGCAGAAGCTCGCGCAGTTTTACACCCAACTGCAGTTTGTAAAATCCTGCTCACAGCACGCTACATCCCTCCCCAGTACGCTATATTTCGATCCAGTGCGTTATATCCCGCCCCAAATGTGCCAAATCCCACCGCAGTGCGCCAAATCCTATCCCAGTGCGCCAAATCCCGGACCAAATTAACAAGCCTGATGGACATAATTGATCTAAATAGGCCTACTAGTTTATTGATATTAACTGATAAGTAAAGCAATATTATATCATTTCATGGGAGTGCATCAATTAGGACCCCAGGAAACCGGACAATTTATTGGTTGATTCAGGTTGTTTAGCTTTAACCCATGACATCACAAATATGACTTAACCTCATTTACCTTCCCGTTTGACTGACCGCATGGATAGCTGTATTAGCAGAAATTTGGAGAAGCAGGAGGTCATCAGTTGGAACCTTAGAGTGACGATCTTTTACAGTATCACTTGTGATAAGGAAAAGCTTTAAACTTACCACTATAGCTTTTCAATCATTTAGAAATGTATTAATTTTATAAATTAATTATATAAATCTTTATACATTTTGCAATTGTAAAAATTTATATAATTTTAATAATATAATATTATGAACACTTTGGATATAGATTACAAGCATCTGACTCGAAGACTAAGCTCGTATTTTAAATTTCCATTAATTTAATATTTGGTTTTACTCCTATAATAAAATACATATTAGGAGTTCCCAAAGTATATTTAAGTCTAAATAAATATTAATGCCTATGCAGATCCGCGAAACGGTGGAAATTCAATCACAGTGGTACAACTGACAGTACTTTCAGGAATAACCTTGACTGCGGCAGCATTGCTTCTGAAAAGACTTTAGAACGTTCTAACATTCTCGCTAATATATATATATATATATATATATATATATGTGTGTGTGTGTGTGTGTGTGTGTGTGTGCGCGTGTGTGTGTGTGTGTGTGTGTGTGTGTGGTGTTTTATGTATCTTCAGTCAAACCACTAATTCTAAAATACAACAACGCTGAACTGTTGTGATAATAAAAACACTGACAATTAAAATAAAATATTGCGAAGAAATTTCAACTATCTTTTGTTTAAATATAATTAGACCAACACAAGTGATATGTTGTTCTACAGAAATTAAAGTAATTCACCAAATGGTATACAATGTATACCATTTGGTGAATTACTTTAATTTCTGTGTAATAGAATCAAATGTATCAAAGGAAAAATCTGAAAATTTCAATTTGATAACCATTACAATGATTTGAAATTATTGTTTTTAATAATAAGTATGGGTTTCGAAATTTATGTAAAAGAGAGTTATGCATACATATGTGCATAGATGCATATACATGTATATATATATATATATATATATATATATATATCTGATTTAGTGTAGCAGAATTTTTGGCTGCCATATGTCTATGCTTTTTAAAAATATAATGAAATAGTAGTTTGTATAGTAGTTTTAACAGCGTTTTCAAAATAAAAAATAGTTTAGTATCTGAATACTGAAATCTTAACACATAATAATAATAATAACAATAATAATAATAATAATTCGTTTCTGCCATCTAGCTTACTCAAGCCCTTCGTGGTTGAAGTTCGGAGACTGGTGCATTGAATCACAGGAAGGAGTCCAACAAGGGGATCCCTTAGGGCCCATGCTGTTTTGCTTGACTATTCACCCTCTCCTTACTTCTCTCTCTAGCGCTCTCATGGTGGGATACATAGATGACATTACTCTTGGTGGTTGCGAGTCGTCGATTGCAAATGATGTACAGACTATCATCGACAGAGGCCAAGAATTTGGGCTTCAGTTGAATCGTACCAAGTGCCAAGTCATATCATCAGTTTGCAAATCTCCGGGCAACTCAGTTTTGTCACCCTTTGTGCCAATGGGCCTATCCCATAGTACTCTACTCGGCGCGCCACTCTCTGGAGAAGAAGCTACTACCACCGCTTTATCAAGTCGCTTGGAGGTTCTCAAAAGTACAGCATCGCGCTTGAAGTCGCTAGCCGCTCATGATGCTTTGACAATCTTTCGCTTTTCATTAAGTGCACCTAAACTTATGCACATTCTGCGCTCTAGTCCGAGCTTCTCTAATCCGCGGCTTTTAGACTACGACGAGGCTCTTAGGCAATGCTTGTGCGCCGTTATCAACGCAGATTTGTCTGATTTGCAGTGGCAGCAAGCCAGTTTACCGGTGAGCAAAGTGGTTTTGGAATTCGCCTTGTTTCCCATATCGCGCCTTCAGCCTTCTTGGCATCAGCGATGGGAACGAGGCAGTTGCAAGACGCCATCCTTCATAAGTGCTCCCTTTCTGCCGATAGATCCATTGACGTTGCGTTGTCAGTTTGGTCCAAAAGCCTCACCTCCAGTGCTCCACCTTCTACCTCAGTCAGTAACCAGAAATCATGGGACCGTCTTATAGTAGATCGGATTTATATCAGTCTGTTAGAATCCCAGTCCAATGCAGTAGACAGAGCACGACTCCTAGCTGTATCAACCAAAAGAAGCAGCGACTGGCTTCACGCTCTCATTGTTGCTTCTTGTGGGCTTTTTTTAGACAATGAGGCGATTCGAGTAGCCGTTAGTTTCCGTTTAGGGGCGAAAACGTGTTAGCCTCACATGTGCCCCTGCGGTTATGAAGTCCGCCTCTAGGAAGTTGAATAAATACCGTGATCTGTCCTTAGGATATGCAGTTGTTCCGGTGGCCATTGAAACCATGGGCCCGATGAATCCTTAAGGAGCTGACTTTATTAATGGCATAGGCAGACTTATTGCAGAGCAAACCGGCGATAAGCGAGAGACTTCTTTTCTTTGGCAAAGGCTTTCCATGACATTGCAGAGATTTAATGCAGTCTGCTTCAATAATTCTTTTAAGCCGTTTGATGACCTCGAGTAGCCGGGCGGCGATTCAGCACGTATTGCTTGAATCGTTTTTATCAAACCCCAGGTTCTTTACACCGGGGTAAAAAATAATAATAATAATAATAATAACAATAATAATAATAATAATATTTTTGGCTTCAGCCGCAGGGACTGGCGTTCTACAGGATTCAGTCCTTTCCGGATTCTTTCAAATGCCCGACTTGGAGATATCCAGGATTCAGGGCATTTGGACTGCTCTGTCCACATCCGAACCTCCAATCGATATGATGGCTAATAGCATGAAGGCTTGGGACTCAAAGATCACTTCTGCTTTGCACACGGAACTCCTTGCGAAGCCACTTTTGCCACAAGAAAAGACGCGGCTGCTCGCAGTGTCGGTCCCCCATAGTGGAGACTGGATCAATGCTTTACCAATCTCATCATGCGGCCTCCGTCTGGACGACGAAGCAGTCAGAGTCGCGGCCGGTCTTCGTCTGGGCACTACCTTATGTGAGCCACACAACTGCATTTGTGGTGTCTCAGTCAATGCGTTAGGCATTCACGGCCTGTCGTGCAAGCGTGGTGCCGGCAGAATCAGCAGACATCAGTTCATAAACGACTTGATCTGGCGCGCCCTGAGTCGAGCGAATATCCCAGCCATTATAGAGCCCCTGGGATTGATCCGCACTGATGGTAAACGTCCAGACGGTGTCTCTCAAATTCCATGGGCAGAGGGGAAGTGTATTAGCTGGGACGTCACTGTTACAGACACTTTCTCAGTAAGCAATCTCGGGCTTTCTTGCGCTGCTGCTGGTTCTGCAGCAGAGGACGCGGCTAATAGGAAACTCTGAAGTATGCCGAAATCTCTGGCAACTATATATTCATGCCTATTGCCTTTGAGACCCTGGGGCCCATCAACTCTCTCGCATCAGACTTTATTGACGAAATAGGCAGGAGGACCAGCGCCATTACTGGTGATAAGCGCGAAAAATCTTTTCTGTGGCAGCGACTGTCTATTTCTCTCCAGCGATTCAATGCAGTCTGCTTCAGTGGCACTTTGGCTAAAGCGGCTTCCCAGAGTGCAGAGGAATTATTTTAATCGCTTTTTTAAAAACTTTTAATTAAATAAAGTCTCTTTTATCTTATTTTTTAGCCCAGGGCCCTTTACAGCCCAGGGCATTAAATAAAATCATAATAATAATAATAATGACAATAATAATAATAATAATAATAATGCAGTCTCTAGGAAGTTGGATAAATACCGTGATCTGTTCCTAGGATATGAAGTTGTTCCGGTGGCCATTGAAACAATGGGCCCGATGAATCCCGAAGGAGTTGACTTTATTAATGGCATAGGCAGACTTACTGCAGAGCAAACCGGCGATAAGCGAGAGACATCTTTTCTTTGGCTAAGGCTTTTCAAGACTTTTTAAAGATTTAATGCAGTCTGCTTCAACAATTCTTTTAAGCCAATTGATGACCTCGAGTAGCCGGGCGGCGATTCAGCACGTATTTGTTGAATCGCTTTTAGTAAACCCCAGGTTTTTTACACCGGGGTAAAAAATAATAATAATAAAGGTTTAATCCGTTTCCTCAACCAGGGATGATGTCAGGGACGTTATTCAAGCGCAGACAACGTACTGAGGATAGTTGGTTTAAGTTCTAGTTCTGAAATCTGGATATTTTAGGTAGTTAGCTGACGCTTTAGTACCAAGATGAGATAAAATCATTTTACGGCGGCTTTCTAGACAACTTATAAAATGACAGAAGATTTAAAAAACGCACTGACATTATGCTTTAGTAGCAGTAGGAGGAATGCAGTTCAGTCCAATTAAAAAACGAGTAATGACAACAACAGAAGTGTTTGCAATTATACATGTATAATTAGCTCAATTGATGGAAGCTTACTGCAGCAATATAAGTAGGACCTATATACATGTATATATATATATATATATATATATATATATATAGATATAGATATATCAACACTATGACGTCTCTTTGTGGACATTAGAGTAGTCTCTTACAAAGTCTCTTACAACCTTCCTCCTCCACCAATCATGGTCCATGGCGAGATCATATACATTATCACCCGCAAGATTAAATTGAGTATCTATTAAACTTAAATCTTTATTATATTGTCCTAGTAAATTATGCTTATTTCCCATACATATCCTTAATTTATTACTTGTTTAACAGCTTTATTACTTGTTTAAGAGCTTTCGTTATTGGTGTGTTTTCGGGTAGGCCTAATCTTATCAAATGTCCAATCTAACTTAACCTTTTTTACTAATGATTTCATTCAGAGGAGTTTCCTTAGTTTCCTTATCATTTATTTCTTTATTTTTGATAATGTGTGGATGGGAATATATTTAATAGATTTCTAAGTAATTTTCTGTGAAATACATCTATTTCATTTTCTAAAGTCTTTGTTAATATCAAAAATTCATTATTGTATATAAAAATGGGTTTATGCGCATATGAATAATTTAATTCTAACTTTAATATTTAGTTTTTTATTTGTTAATTATGCTTTATATTTATTTTAAGTCATCATTTTTAATTGTTTTCTATTATTTATATCTTTATTAGTATCTAACATACATCCTAAATATTTTGTACTTTTCCATTTTTGATACTCATTATTATTTGCCAGTTATATTTTTTCAGTTTTATCTTTGTTTAATATCAAATCTCTACAACCTAATTTGTTTTCAACGTACCTTATTAGTTCATCAGAGTTTTTATTTCCAATAAGTATACACCCTATTTCTCTCTTTGTGCACTGCCTACTGGTAGGTCCATGGTACATAACGCCTCCACTCTTCTCTGTCTTCCGCCTTCCTCTTCATTTCCACATATGAGTGGGTCTTTAAATCATCTAACATACCTAATCTCGGCCTGCCCTGCCTCTTTTTCCTTCCATTCTGCCTTCTATGACCTCTTTTAATAGACCTTCCCCCCTTAGAATGTGTCCTATCCATCTCTTCTTCCTATTTCTTAATACATTTATCAACTGTCTATCTGCGCCAACTCTCTCCAGGACTTCCTCATTTGTAACCTTTTGAGTCCAGCTAATCCTCTCCACTCTTCTCCAAATCCACATTTCCAATGCCTCCAGTTTCCTAATGTCTTCCTTCCTTAAGGTCCATGTTTCACATCCATACAATAGCGTGGTCCAAACCAAAGTTTTCACTGTGTTTATCTTTGTGTCTTTCTTTAGACTTTTTGTTAATAGTTCTTTTCTACTACCAAGGGCCGATTTTGCTTGTGCCATCCTACTGCATATTTCTGTCACACATTTCCCAGTTATCGGTTATAGTATGACCACATATTTGAGACTCCTTACCTGTTCCAATTTCGTACCATTTATTGTGATATTAACTTCATCTTTATTATTGGACACTCTCATAACCTTGGCCTTTTTTATATTAATCTTCATGCCATTTCTCAAAGCCGTATCATTCAGCCTATCCATTTTCTTCTGCAATCCAATCTCGCTGCCCACTACCATTCCTTGGTCATCTGCAAATCGTACATCTTGTAACAAATTCCCTCCTACTTTTATTCCTTCTTCCAAGTCTTCCATGGCTTCCTCCATCATTGCCTCAGCGTAAATGTTAAACAGCAGCGGCGAAATGCTACAACCTTTTCTTACTCCACGTCCTATTTCACCTTCTTCTGAGTATTCTTGTTGGATTTTGATTACTGCTCTTTGATTCACGTACAAGTTCAAAATTAGTCTTCTATCTCTCCAGTCAATTCCTATTCTTTTTAAGATATTCATCATCGTTATCCAATCAATCCTGTCAAAGGCCTTCTCGAAGTCTACAAAGCATACAAAAACGTCATTTCCATATGCTAAGCTTCTTTCTTCTTTCGCAAAGAACCCGTATTACTCCTATTGCTTCTCTTGTGCCGCATCTTTTCCTAAAACCAAATTGTGTCTTGCTCAGTATCATCTCTGCTTTCGACTGAATGCGATTATTTACTATCTTTAATAAGATCTTCGATGCATGAGGTATTAAGCTGATTGTTCTGTAATCCGAACACTCCACAGTATTGGCTTTTTTTGGGAATTGGAATCATCACTGACTTAGTAAAGTCGTCTGGTCAAATACCTGTACTGTACATTTCCATATATACCTCCATTAACTTTTTGAGTGTTTCTCCTTCCAATATTTTCAAGAATTCTGCTGGGATTTCATCTATTCCGGATGCTTTCCCCTTCTTCATACTGTTAATTGCAGAATAAATTTCCTCCTTCATTAAATCGAGGCCCCTTTTATCGACTTCTATGAAATTCTCTTCTTCTATTTTAAAATCCTCTTGAACTGGTTTCCCAGCCTTATCATACAATTCCTCTACATAAGCTCTCCATCTTTCTTCCACCCTATATCATATGCAAATTGCTGATCGCTTATATTGTTGTTTTGATTATTTTCATTTCTGTTCCAATAAATATGATCGTCTAATTCTTATGGTATTACTTCTTCCCTAGATTTGAGTGCCATTGCTAGGTAAAAAGTGAACAAAGCTGGACTAAGGCAATCACCCTGAGGTACATGTACTCCTGAGTTCGTTATGAACTCATCTCCTAAGTAATTGTCATTATTAACTTTAATTTTTACACTATTTACGAATATTTTTATTATACGTATTTAATCAATAATATAAGTAACAGCAATATGCATTTCATCTATATTATAAATAATAGCAATATAAGTAAATATTTAGAATTATACTGGTAATTAAGCCTTACACGAATTGATTCAAGGTTAATATCTACATTAATAATTAGCAATTCGCTAATTGCTGCCTTTTCGGCGATCCATCTGTTAGTTTCATTTGCTATATAAATATCTCCGGAGTGCGGCCAGAAATTTTTTCAGGTGAAGGCAAAATAATTTTTCTGACACATTTAAACGTTATGTAGGCCTACTTTAACCATCACGCATGTGCCAAGAAACGCTTCCACCCCAACACCAACAGATACCTTAGCTGCACGTAGCTCTCGCAGGCATGTCGATGTTTTAGACGAGTCGATCCTCTACACATTTTCTTGTAGGCTCATCATTCCACATAATACGCAGAACGGTGATAACTAAAGACTTTGGCAATACTCTGACATTATTAATTGTGTAGTGTAACGTTAAGCTGTCTTAAAATGTAAAAGACAAGAATAACGTGATTAATGTATCTGATCAGAACAGATGTATCTGACCGCGTTTGGGCCCTAATTCGTGGAGATCTCACAGAATATCTCCTTACTGAATAGGAACTAAATATATATTTATTTAGTTGTTTCTCAAATTAGATGGTAGACAAATATTAAGATACAGCGAAACGGAAAAATAAATCTAAATTATAGCTAAATTGCAAGAGTAGTCAATATGCATTGAGCCTAGTATAATCTGTCGGATTTAATTAAATAATAAAATTTCCCTTATGAAACATTTTGGCCCATGTCTGACTGATCATGAACATCAGATGCTTTATACATCTAAATAAATAATTATTTATCTATAGATATTTCCCAGCGTTGTGCTCGGGTGTTGTTAGACTACTGCAGAAAAGGGCAACCGCAAACAATCTGCTGCGTGTACGTAAGAGGCGACTAAGGCAGGAGCTGAGGATCTCAAGAGGGGACCCACCTCACCATAAAATATTTTCCCCCAAGATTAAATGGTAATTAATCCATCTAGCTGAGGAATGCAACGGTAAACCACCTCAGCAGCCATATTTTTCCAAAGCTCCAAATTACATAAGGTATGGATATAGCATAGAGTTTGTGAAGGGATTATCTGGTTGATCTAAGGAGTGATCCTATGAAGCGAGAAAGCAGACTCTGAGTATGAATATGTACCTTGAACCTGCAACTTGGCAGTGTACTAAAGAAGAAGAAGAAGAAGAAGAAGAAGATATTTGAAGAAATGTTTTAGACTTCGTGAAATCTGAAGATTGAGCCGATCTTCAGAATTCAATCTTCTATTGACTCCTAAGTTAAAAATAGTTTTTAAACTGGATAGGATTTCAGTTCAGAATTGTTTACTGCCTATTAATATTATGAGCCTTTCGACCTTTGCAATAAGATACTTGAGCCTTTCAATGCTATAAAATGTCATTCAATTGTCAAATTATGTACGTTCTTCAGAGGAGGTCAATTGAAGCCTCTCGATATCTTTATAGCGTTTATTTCAATTAAAATGTTCCGCATACTAGGCAAAAATAAAATATGCTATGCTGTCGTCAAGGTAGTTTTAAGCATTAAAAACAAAATAGCATAAATATATTACCTTCTGCTGAATGAAATACAACACGGGGATAATAATTTATATTAATGATATAAGCTCCTGTTGTCCTGAACTGAACTCCCTTTTCTTATTTGCTGATGATGCAGTGTGTTTCACCACAATAAATTCTCTTTCTGATTGTGAAAACTTTCAAACGTCTCTTGATTCTCTCTGTCGTTAGTCTAACTGTTGGCTGCTTAACCTTGCAGTAGAAAAGTACCAGGTTATCTCCTACTCTTTCTAAGAAATATAATATATAATTTTAATTACGATCTAAATTCTGTAGCTATATCTAAATCAAAGGTGTGACAGACCTGTGAGTGAGGTTCACAAGCGACTTATCGTTTTGTTCACATATAAAAGATATTTGCAATAAAGCAAGAAAAAGGGCTTCAATAATTTTGCATTGCTTTAAGTACAGAAATCATGCATTTATTGCGTTCACAGTTTTTGTGCGCCCGATTCTAGAGTATTTTTCTTATCTATGGTCTCCATACAAAAAATGTGATATTGTCCTGATGGAATAAATTCAGAAAAGATACACTAAACAGCTAAGTGGAATAATAGGATTGCATTATTCGGAGAGATTAAAAGTCTTGGCTTCCGAATCTTTAGAGCAACGAAGATTAAATTTGACCTGTGGTGGTATTATAAAATTATCACTGGATTGGTCGATCTACATATACCTATAGATGAGTTTTTGTTTTCAAAATTGGGATAACAAGAAATAATGGTTCAAGTTTATACAGGAATAAATTTAATTTTAATGCTGAAAGGTATCATTTCAAAAAACAGATGCACTGGATGTTGAAATTCTCTACCCTCTAATGTTGTAAATAGTAAATACGTCTTCTCTAAACTATTTTAAAAAGTGTCTGGAGGGTACTAATGTAAGCAAACACCCGAAGAGTAAAGGTGATTGCTTTATATCATTATTTTATCTTCTGTATCTTCCTTTTTTTATCAAGAAATCTAACTTTTAAATGTGGCACGTATTCTAGTGCTTTTACCGTTTTTAATATTGAAATTTTATGCGTAGATTAAGTACAAGAACTAAAGTAGCATGTTTAATTATCAATGTGTTCCGATATTTATGCGAGTATATTGTTGGTTGTTCTAATAATTATATAGCATGATCCGCTAAATTTATCTTGGCACCCAATTATGGCCTATACTACGGATTTTAATGAACATAATTAATAGTCCCCGTGTTGTGCTCGGTTGTGGTTGGACCACTGTAGAATTGGGAAGCCGCAAAAAATCTCCCGCGTGTATGTAAGAGGCGACTAAAGGCAGGAGCTGAGAATGGCAAGAGGGGACCCACCTCACCATGAAATATTTTCCCCCAGGATTTAATAGTAATTAATCCACCTAACTGAGGAAGGCAACGGAAAACCACCTCAGAAGCCAAATTTTTCCCAAGCTATTGGCTACATAAGTTATGGGTAAGGTATAGATTTTTGTGAAGGGATTTACTTGTTGATCTAAGGAGTGCTCTTATGGAGCGAGAAAACAGACTTTGAGTATGAATATGTACCTTGAACCTGCCACTTGGCAGTGCACTGAAGAGAGAAGAGAAGAGAGAATTAATAATTAATGCAAATGTTTGTATTTTTTAAATTCGGAATGTGTAAGTGCCACGTATGGGCCTTTATTTCCATTCATGCGCTCTAATTGTTTATTGTGTATGCAAATTGTTATATGAGTATGATAAATGAAATAATAATAGTATAACAGAGTAAAAACTTTTAATATTCTAACTAGCCGTTAGTCTAGTTAGCATTTTAAAACCAGTTTACGGTGGGTAGGACTCTAATTCTCTTGCATCCACATGCATACTGGAATTTATTGCTAAAGCACAAATTCCTATAGTTGTCACATAGTGATAATCTCAAATTAAAACTGTACAAAGCTTTAATTGCTAACCAATTTTGACTATAGCATTTGAGAAGTTGTAGATTTCTTCGACACTAATCAGTAACTGCTATTTATTAGAACATTTATTTGTTAAATACTAACATAAATAAAATATTTATTTGACTAAAAATGCTAAAATCAAGCCGAATCGTTATGTAAACAATCTTTGCAGTAAACTACTACCCATTACTCTTGAATGATACGATGATTGTTCTGTTAAAATTGAATATAGTCTGTGTGGTCTCTTAATATTTGTATGCTTATTAAACACCAATTTATATATCTAATGGAACGATCCATTTTTTAAGTTTCTATCCATTTATCTAGCAAAGAAATAAATGTTTTATGTTTATTTACACACAGCTATTTGACAAAATGGGGCTTGGATAAAGCAAGAAGTAAAGCTGATAAAGCAAATGTAAACGGCAGTTTTCACACTCGAAAGCGATGTAAATGACGTGTGAGCCCAGGGTTTGAACCCCTAATTTGTTAAAATTTGTTTAGGCCTCTTCTGCAAACTTATATCTTACATTAATTTTTATACATGCCTAAATGTAAATTAATTAAACTATGGATCAAGCAAGTTATCATAAAGCCACGGTGCTGCTTCTCTTTTATGGTTATTATTTGAGTAATGACACTGAGTGAATAAAGGAATTGATTATACTGATTATACTGCTACATTGGATCTCACATGTGTACATCTCATATTACAGGACTTAATTTAGAAAATCATTTTCCGGGGAGTGTGTTTCCATAGGAACAAATGTAGCTACATTTAAAGTCTGTTTTCATATTACAAGAGATACTGTCAAATACGTTTCGGAACTGACAATAATTTATTTACTCACATGAACAATTAAATAAATAACAAATATAAAATCTTTCAATATAGAAATAAGGAATAAATATCAATGACAATGTAAAACGGAGGATAAACGGGATTGTTTTCTCAAGTAGTGACGCATCTTCCATGTGAATGTTAGTCGAAGCGAGGAAGGCAAAGAACACCTCGTCATAATCCCCTAATAAAATGATACGTAACAACAAGAATGAGTATTGCTAGATGATTTAAGTTTCCACTCATATGTAGACATGTAGAGGATGACGGAAAATGGAGATGAGTGGAGGCGTTATATACCACGGACCTGCAGTGGTAGGCAGTGCACTAAGAGAGAGAGAGAGAGAGAGAGACAGGGAGAGAGAGATCAACGATAATATAACGCAAAGTTATAATCTGATAGAGATGCTGTGGCTGTGAACATCATCTACATGTATATTTATCACAAGAAATATTGAAGATATTTATGATTACATTTAGTGACATTTATGAAGACATGTATGGTGACTTTGATCTAACTGTGTTTCGAGATGGTGGACTAATTGACATCGTACTTGAGATAGTCGTAGAATGGTCTCTCTCCGTGGCAGGTCCAAGACACATATTCACACTCTCCGTAAGATGTCACGCTCCTTACAATTATGTTCGGTTGATCAACAACTTAATCCCTTCACAATAGAATAAGTCTTAGACGCACTTTCGTGTAGCTTGGAAACTACAAGAATATCGTTTCCAAGGTGGTTCCCTTTGTTTCTTTCTTGTTTCTTTTTTGTTCCTTCTTTTCTCAATTTTAGCTTAGTAGTCGACATTTACGACACTTGCTGTTTACAACTGGTCTAATCTTTAGAGATACAAAGAACGCAACACAGAAAGTAAAGCTAAGTGTCGCCTCTTACGACACTTGCTGTTTACTATTAGTATACTCTTCAGATATATAGCGAATGCAACACCAGAAAATAAAGCTAAGGTAACGAGATAAAAACGAAAAATTTATATACCGTAATGATATCCAAGAGGATCAGAGGAAACAAATCCCCAGCATTATTGCACTGTCTCTATCCTTCTAAATAAACCTAGCAATGAGTGCTTGGAGAGCTTTATAAATAATTATCTATACATGTACTTCACTGAACAAGCAGATATCTACATTTCCTAAGTTTATTGCCCAATATAATATTGTAACTAATTCAGTGCATTGTTATACACGATTAGCTGGTAACTTAGGTTAAGTCAAATTCTAGAATTTGCTTGCAGTTAAATGTGTGCGTCTTAATAATCTCGTAAGAGTTAAACTAAGTAAATTATGATATTAAAACTTTAATCAATGCTAAATAATAATGATATAAATAAATTAGCTTGGCTCATGCGTGAATCATGATGCTAAATTTAATAACACTAGTAATAACGATCCTAAAAATCACTAACGCAGTTCTAGCCGAGGTTGTTTCTGAAAGCTGGCAAATACAAGAAAGAAGTTAGGAAGAACTATACACATGAACTGCTCTTGTAGGAATAGCCTTTGCGAACACAAACAACGGAAGAAGATATATAGTGATAAAATTGTATAAGAATCCGAAATCATAAGATATAACATGATTAAGAACCCAAAATCCGAATATATAACATGATTTGATTAGAAGATACAAGAGGTGAACAAGTTTTATGCCCCAGACCTGCCATTAAGCAATTTATCGAGATAAGACAATATGACCAAATTTTGGCCAGGTTTTTTGTTTGTAAGTTTTTAGCTAAATGCACTTACAGACTTACATGTACATTTTATTATTTCATTATTCAAATATTTCAGTTTTTGAGTGAATGGAAACTCTATAGAGAAGTTTTCATTTAAACTGTCATACTAAAATATTTCACAAGTATAAAATGCCTACAAGTTTTATTAACTGTAGCCTACCAATGTTATCTCATTGTATAAGAGTAGTCTTTGATTGAGTGCAATAAAGGCGATTTAGAAAGCTAATTTAGAACATAGTCACTTTTGCAACAGGAGAGCATTTCTAAAGAATTGAGTCAATGTTCAGCAGTTAGTTAGTAGTTAGTGACTTGGCTGGAGCCAGTGGCGATGTCGGTAAGATATTCGACACCCGATCAGTATGTGCGTGGTTCAAATCCTGAGCTGCCCGTCACTGACATCGTTTTCGAGTGAGGAAACTGACATTAACATTATATTTACCAGCTCTTTTACTTGCTTTGGATCAGATAGGGAATGTGTTGCGTTTTGATTTTTGACCTACATGTAGTGTATTTCAAAATGCAAATCACCCCATAATTTGAAAACTTGAGATAATTAACATATAATAAAAAAGGTAATAATGGTAAATCTAAGTTATGGTTAGGTTACGGTTAGGATTAAGTTTGGCTTATTATGTAAATAATACTAATTAAAATCTCTGCTCCGATTCATTGGATATCTGGGCCTATTTATAGTCATGCTTGTTTAAATAAACAGAATTCAGCGGGTTTGAGCAAAACGTAAGCAGTATTGCCATGTAGTATTATCGCTATTAGCCCTGATATGAAAACAAGATTTTATTTTTTACATGTTGTATGTTATACTATGTTACATTGTTATATTACTTTTTACTGCAGTATTAATTGTACATGTAGATTATATTACACTATATTGCTGCATAGAGAAACATCTCTAAATATCCATAATAAACGTTTGCCTAAAATTGGCGACATGTTGAACCGGAATGGTTTTTTCGTGTGTCTAGTCTTCTTTATAGGTTTGTTTAATTGAACAAGATTTTTCTAGATGTATGTGTTACATTTTTGTATATGTTAATGATTTGCGTTTTCGTTAGTTCTTATAAGGAAAAGAAAATTATTAATTATTATACTATATGTTATAGTTTTTCCTTGTTGTGTCCGGGTTGTTTGAAGTATTGACCGACTAGTGACAGCACGTGTCGTAGTAGGCGACTAAAACACTCAGATCCATGACAACGTCAGAAGGAGCATTCGGCTGGTGAGGGCCTAGGCTCCAGAAATTGCTACAAAATTTTAAACGTATGGAAATGTTTCAAATAGGGGTTTGGCTGGTGGTTTAAAATTAATAAACAAATAAATTAACAAATAAATAATAAATTAACAAATAAAATAACGAATTTATTAAATGTTACAATATATGAAATAAAGTTACATTAGTAAACTTAATATAAATAAATGAATAAATAATAATAAAGGTTTAACGTCCGTTTCCTAATCCAGGGATGATATCAGGGACGTCAAGGACGATATCAGGGACATATAACAAAATAATAAAAATAAAAACATAACTATTGAGCTGCTAGAATCGTCGAATCGAATTGTTTTTAAACACTATAGAAATTACTGTTATATATTTAATTTATTTTTCACTTCTTCTATTTGCAGGATGTTATGAGGAGAATCATTTCTACGCAGATGCGCAGGGTATTTCCGAAATTTACAATTTTGTATACTTTACTATTTTATTGCATCAATATTTTATTGTCTCTAAATCTACCATTTCATTTCATTCATTTCTTTATAAGTAGTACTGTACAAGTATACGTAAATTTCTCATTACTGTTCAACAAAGTGGCAGGTCCAGTGTACATATTAGCACTCAGAGTCAGCTTTCACACTCATTAAAGAGCACTCCACAGATCAGCAAGTTAATTCCTTCACAAAAAGCTACGCTATATCCATACATATATATAGCATATGCCTTTTGAAAATATGACTGCTGAGGTGGTTTTCCTTCAACTTACTCAGTTAACGAGAATTGAATTGAATAGCTTTTATTTCTATAAGAATCGCAAATATCATAATACATTATGCAAGGAAGGTGACAATAGGACTTACAGTTTCGAAGACTCTGATGGCAGGCTGTAGCTATTTAAGATCAGTTCGCATGCTTTCTCTTTTCTCCCTATCTTTCGTTTTTGTCTCTGCTTAAAATGCGAGTAAAGCTACAAAGAGCACAAAAGCCATGATCAAAAAAATAAATTATCCGTTTAGATGTATTGAAGCAAGTTTACTTTTTAGGTCATGAGTCCACCCTCCCCACACATACTGATCCGCGGTTGAATATCTTACCGACATTGTTATAGCCAGGACGTTAGATATTTACTGAAATGATATCTTAGTATTGAATCTAATTTACAAATACATAGTTAATAATTTGTTTACTAGGAAATCTGAATATATCCCTATTAATTATTATGAAGTTTTTATTAATTAAAATTTGTCCTTAATATTTTGTGATTAATAATATACACATATAGATACATAGGCCTATATATATATATATATATATATATATATATATATACATGTATATACGTATATATACACACACATATATATATATATATATATATATATATATTTCTGCAACAATGACAAAACACGGGTAGTATATATATATATATATATATATATATATATATATATTACCCGTATTTTGTCATTGTTGCAGAAATATTGACCAATCGTGGACTGCACTTGTCGTAAAACACGACAAAGCATTAAGATCCAAACCAATTTTAAAAAGGAAATTCGGTTGAGGAGCTTCTAGACTCCAAAACTTGCTACAAAATTTTGTAATCTGGACTCCAGTTAAACTAGGATTAAAGAAATGATGACGATGACGATGATGATGATTATGATGATGATGATGATGATGATGATGATGATGATAATGTTGTTGATGATGGTGATGATGATGAGTAATGTATATTATAGGTCTACCATCTTATTTTCTTTGTATGTTATTTTATTCATTCTATGTGATGTGGAAGTCATAATATAAATTCATCGTCAATGTCTTCCTTTTAGCTCCAATAATATCTGCTGACATCGTGATTGGAGGAGTTACCTTCACCACATCGCTTGAAGCCGTCGGTCGAGTTGGAGACACAATGACTTGCTCAGCAACCAGCGTACCAATTGCCAATAACTTCGAGTGGCGACTGTTGAACACAAACTGGGTATACAACTCAGATTCAGTGACTCTGACCCAAGAGGGATTACTAAGTTACCGGTGCACGGCTTCCAATTTCTTTGGTGGCAACACTTACACCGCCACGAGGACCGTTAGAGTTAACGTATTGCCAGGTAATGAGAGATTGATGAAAATAAATTCGAAAATTTATTCAAAATCAATAATAACATCTACTTATTTAAAAATAAGTATGAGAGTTTCCTTTAATTAAAAATTTTTGCTTGACGGGTGCCATAGTCTTGTTTTGGTTTCCTTGTTAGTGTTAGCATGGGTTTGGATAAACCGTAAGTCCTTTTCAGTTTTCTGTACCGGTAGTCTTTTTCAGGTTTTGATTAACCGGAAATAATAGTTTCCAGTCCCAAATGGGCCATCTCTTGTACTATCAATTGAGGTACGAAAATGGGCGTTAAACGTAGCTTTAAATATAGTGTTTGGTAGTTGTGACTTATCCGTGACCTGTTAGCTAATCAATAAAACAGATTAGGATAAATACGAAAATAAACAATTGAAACAGTAATACATATTGTATAATACGTTTTTAAAGAAAAGTTATCATCAATTTGTAAGGCTGTATGCTGCAATGAAAGAGGATAAATTTAGGCTTTTTCAGGTTTCGATAACTAGAAATAATAGTTACGAATCCCCAACTCTCATAGAGTCTCTCATAGTATCAATTGAGGTCCGAAAACGGACGTTAAACAAAGTTTTAAATGTGTTTGATAGTTATGGCTTATCACGTGACCTGTTAACTAATCAATAAAAATAGATTAAGCTAATTACGAAACAAACAATTGCAACAATGGGCTAGATCGCAGTGAAGACAGGGAGAAACTACTTCAATTTGACATACTTGATAAAATTAAACGAGGATAATCAATATTGTAACCATGTTATTAACAGTCACTGTATATCGATGAATTCGTTGTAAAAAGTACCATTTTAAGCAATTGTGTTCAGCTATTTGAAAGTTTGTATGCTGCAATGAAAGCATACAAACAATCGTAGCATTTAACAGTTGTAAAACTTAAATTTTACAATTCTGAAACAATTAATTAGGCCGAAAGGATGTGATTATTAAATGAATCTTATATAAAAGTAACTGAATGCGTAAAACGTGCTGACGTCAAACAATTGAATTTCCAGCAGAAGAAATTGTTGGACAACTGAACAGATAGCGTACATCCATCGCACTGCTACCGGAAACTAAATGCAGTTTTTTTTGTTTTCTTTTATTTTGTTAAATATTATTCCTTAAATGAATAACGCCATAATGGACTAAATTACCTATCATACATATATACCTAACCTGTCGGGCTAACCTACGTATTACCTAATCTAACGATATAGGCTTGCAACATTTAATAAGTTATTATATAATAGAACCTATATTTTATGATCGATGTGAATACTTAGCTACGATGCATTACATGTATGTTTGTTTAGAGCTTAAGCGATTACATGATTATTGACGTTAAACCTTTATTATTATTATTATTATTATTATTATTATGATTAATGATAATTTAAATTAATCGAGGTAAACAATCGAAGATTAAATGCATATTTCATTTAACAATTATAAACATATATCAAATGATTTTAGGACAATTAATTGAATAAATTTTTAAACTATTACAAGTATATTATGAATACTGATATATGAATATTCATTTCATATATGAATACGGACAATAACCATAGTTGATTCATGCGATAATCCTATAGCTGGTTCCAGCCAATGATCTCCATTTCATGTTCCTCCTCAAAACTGTATTCTTCGCAATTCCCTTATAGTCATCCTTACTCTTTCTTCTGTTCTCTCATAGTTGATTACGAGATTTTAAATGTAACTTTCAATAAAAAAAATAAGTGTAACCGTATGAAGTTTAAATAATAAACATTTCGCGGTTATTTTCGTATCTATTTACATATAATGAATTGTTATACACAACGTTTGTACTGAACATTTTCATCTCATACAAATAATGGGTGAGTTAAAGAATCTGACTGTATTAAGTTATAAATATCTATATATCTTGATACTTTACCTCTTCTTAAATGAACAAATAATTAAACTACCCAAATTGTTTTAGTTAGGAACATAGAGGCCTATTGATGCGCTGAAAAATATATAATTAAACGATCAAAAATGACGATTAAAAAATCGAATAAATAAATCATCACATGAATTATAATCTTTTTAACGAAATTCTTATACTGATATCGATAACTTCTCATTCATAACTGCAGCAAAAATACCATGTTCAACCTCGGACTTCCTGATAACTGGAGTGGACACATCGTCGACTGTATATACGGCCAAAGCAGGCGACAACATGACCTGCGCAGTACTGTGCTCTCCTGCACCTAACAGCTATACATGGACTAACATGGAAACCAACCAGGTCACCAGTTCAGCTGTTGTCAGATTGACAACTGGAGGACAACTTGATTATAAATGTACTGCCGTGTCGACCGAATATACGGTCTCCAACACCATCAGAGTCCTTGTTACTGGAGTGTGGGGTAAGACTGAAGCTTTGTTGTTATCGCAGATTAGCAGATTACTTTGGTGTGATTGATTGGTTATTATTACTATTCGTTTATTTCAATGATATCTGTTGATTGGTTATTACTATTTTTCGTTTATTGCAATGATATTTGATACATCGCAGAAAACGTATACAGTTAGAAAAACTCATGCAGGTACAGATAAACACAAGTAAAAATACAAGTACATAATATCAATCATAATTTTATAGCAGTCTTTTTAAGCATCCCCATGATAATGACGTGATAATAAACAAAAAGTTATTAAGTACAGAATTAAACAATGTCATGTCTGCTTTTTAAGCAATTTCACATAAGAGATGAATATCATGGTATACAGAAAACTTGCACTTTTCAGCCATCTTAAGAAAATCCTCCCGTCTTATTTTATCCGAGGCCCCGCTAGAACTGAGATGAAGTTAGTTTCGACAAAATGGTAGCCTTGAAATTTTTACAACTAGTTCAGAATCCAAACCCTTAGATTCAAGAGTTCGAATAGCATAAAAGATTTGTTGCACAGTTGCTAATAACCACACTGATGTTTTCAGTGAAAGAGAAATTAGATTCAAGTGCAACTCCCAAACAATTCAGTGCATTAAATCCCTTGTGATAAGGAAACACGCGTTACACTTACCATTACAGCTTTTCTATCAATTAAAATTGTATTAATTTTTAAAATTAATTTTATAAGTTTTTAAAATAAATTTATTGTAAAAGAATTTATAATTGTTAAAATATATTATTATAAATACTTTGAATTTAGATTAGAGGCCTCTGCCTAAAAGAACATCAAAGACTAATCATGTAATTTATAATTTCCATTAATTTAATATTTGTTTGTACTCCTATTACAAAATGTTTAGTTCGATTTTCTGAAGTATGTATATGCCAGAATTTTGTAAAGTATAATTAAGTCTTACTGAATATTAATGCCTATGCAGATCCGCGAAACGGTGGAAATTCAATCACAGTGGTACAACAGACAGTGCTTTCGGGAATAACCTTGACTGCGACAGCATTGCTTCTGAAAAGACTTTAGAACGTTCTAACATTCTCGCACTTATATATATATATATATATATATATATATATATATATGTATGTATATATATATATACATATATATATATATATATATATATATATATATATATATATAGCAGACTTTTTGACCGCCATGATTTTACACTTTTTAAAAATAGAATGAAATAGTAGTTTTAACAGTTTTCGAAATAAAAAATAAAAATGAATTAGTTTAATATCTGCTTGTTGAGATCTTAACACTAATTTATATAGTTTGAAAATCATAACTGTTTCAGTTAGGCTACTATTCTGATCGTGAAGAACCACTAGGATGAATATAGGCCGATCACTTCTATTCAAACGCAGACAACGTACTGGGGATATTTGCTTTAAGCCCTAGTACTGAAATCTTAATATTTTAGTTTATTAGCTGACGCTTTAGAAAGTCACTCAATAATGAAGCGTGTTGCTATGGTAAATTTGTGGGCTTTAAAATTTAAGTAATAACCAATTATTGTGAAATGTTATGGGTAAACAGGATAGTTTTCTCAGAGAATGACGCCCCTACCCTGTAAATGTCAGTCAAATCTGAGGAAGGCATAAGGGGGCCCACCTCGTCAAAAGCATATCCCCAAAGAAAGGAATGGAATGTCACGAGAGAGATTGAACTGTTATACTCGCAGCCAGTCAAATGAAATGTTACATTTGGTTAATTATTAATTTCTTTTTATTTGATTAATTTAATTATTTTGACTATATCAAGTCAAGATTTAATTATAGTTATTTGCCTTAATACCGTAAATAAAAGGATTGTTTAGATTGTAATATTGACAATTATCCGAAAAAAAAAAAAAAGGAACATGAAGCAATTGTCATTGCATTGTGACATCTCATTTAGCTCTACAAACTACATCATAATCCAACTTAAGTTTAACTGTGTCCTAAATAAAAATTCTAAATAACTTATGGCCTACATGAATTGACAGGCTTTCCAATTCAATCGTTATTAGCATACAGTGCAATTCATTCAACAACCATGCTCTCCTCTCTATCCCTCTAGCTTTCTTTCTCTCTCTCTCTCTCTCTCTTTCTCTCTCTCTCTCTCTCTCTCTCTCTCTCTGTCTCTCTCTAGTGTTGTTCTACTAAGTAGTAGATCCAATGTACAAATTGCTACTCTGTGTCTGATTTCACACTCAGTAAAGAGCACTCCTAGATCAACAAGTTCATCCATTCACACCAGGTTAAGCATTATCCACAATTTTATAGCTTAAAAGATGGAAAAATTATGGGTTCCGAGGCGGTTTCCCGTTGCCTTCCCTAAGCACGTTGTCAGGCATCATACACAGCCATAAGCAGGAGTTAGAAATCACTCTGAGCCGTCTCTGACAGTACACTTCAGTGCGGAAACAGACGTTAAACGTAATGTTATAGTTTTATAGTGAATAAATTTCACATACACATATTCAGTATACAAACATTAAGCACATAAACAGTCTGTACACACATCCGTCATGTGCACTCATCCAGTAACTAGTTAGGTAAAACACATGAACTACGTAAACAGTGAACAAAGGCACTTTCAAAATATAAGCACTTATTGCAAACACATTCTAAGGTCTGCCAGCTGTTAGTGACTCAGCAATAACAACAGAATACACTGCTAGTCAACGCTTTTAAGTTCATAATAGTTTTTGTAACACAATCCAATACATTCTACAAATTTGTTTTCAATAAATATTAAAGATACATAAACATTACTAGATAAGATGTGTATCTCTCTCTCTCTCTCTCATTACTAGCAACAATCTCATAGTCAGTACTTTCACATATAAAATAATCAATTACCGTTCAAAAATTACCGATTTAAATTACTGGTAAATCAAGTATCGGAACTACTCAAACTTCTACTTCACCGTACCTACTCCTATGCTCATTGTATTGATCATGATCTGATATGGAAATCCTTTCCGAATATCTGGGAGGCATTTCCGGGTAGCGATAAATGGATGGAGGAGGGGAGGAAGGGGGTCGAACGTAGTCCACGGCTCTCAATGGTCTGGCTTCACGAACCGGTGCACTTTCATTTTCTTCGTTATCACGGGCCCCCGATGAGTTGCTTCTGCTTCTCTGTCTCCTGGTTTGCTTTTCTGAAATATTAATAATAATAATAATAAAGGTTTAACGTCCGTTTTATCATCCAGGGATGATGTCACGGACGTCCCCAACAGCACACATCACTATAGATCAATTCACCCAGACCAATCTGCAAAAAGAAATGTGCTGAGGAGAAGTATAAATATAACTATATATAGAGAAAATATAAATATAACCTTAAACTCTGTAAGTAAAGATGTAATAGAGTGAAAAGTTCAACCATGCTGATATCTCTCACTTCTAATGCCATATGTTCTAAACCGTAAGGAAATTTAGACTATTTCGGGAGTAACCAGTTCCGTGAATGTCCAAAATTTACTTTCAGATCAGCGCGGCTGTGAATCGAGCCCGCGAGAGTTCAATTCACCTCAGTATCTGTCATTTAAAACTTCATGACGTTCCCTGACGTATCTGACCACTACTCTCTTGCGACACTCTGCAGTAACTAAATTGCTTAGAAATAGATAAATGAAGGTTTTTGTTACATAATTATGTCGTAATATATGTCTAAGCAAGGAGATTGGTTTCAAATCTAACCTTCTTATTCGACATCACGAAATGTCCAGTTTATTTCATAACAATCGCATCTTATAGGAATTTTTCAGTAATTTAAGAATTGAAATGAAATTTCATTTACGTCGGTTTTTTCCGCATTTTAATTCCATTTCTATATTATAAGGGCGTATATGTCTTTCATTTGCTTGCTTTAATTTACGAAAAATAGATTCTTGTCCTTTTCTTATCACAAGGATGATGTCAGGGACGACTTTCCATCACATGTCACTACAAATCGATTGACACAAAAACGTTCAGAAAAAATACATGACAAGCAACAGCAACTAATTTTAGTTTATTTCCAAAAACTGAATGTTAACCTAAAGACGTATGCATGTTTCATCAATTGAACAAAATGTCATAAATACAATTAATCAAATTAATTTTTTACCGATGCAATAATAATAATTACCTAACAGAGCTTAGGCTCTTTTGTGGTAACACACTTCTGCTTGATTATTTGATTAGTTTCTAGTTAAGTATGCTGCTTTGCTGTTTATTATCACGTCATTATCATCATTAGCATCATCTTCCCTTTAATCCCAGTGTAACTAGGGTCGGGATACGAACAGACCTTCTCCACTCCTCTCCCATATCATAGCAAAATCTCTTCCATTCGTTTTAGAAAAGTAAAACGAATATTATGACATGATAAACTGATGTTAGGGTAAAAGGTAAAATAAGAAACTATAATAATACATTTTTGGACTAACCCTTTCTCTTTTTACAGAAGCAGTAGATGAATATAAAGATGACGACGATGATGATGATCGCTGCTGCTCCAAGACAGACTCCGACAATGACGGCTGTGGAGCTGGATGTCACAGGAGGAGCTGTTCAGATTCATTGATGCTTTTATTAAGATTCTAAGCATAAATCTTACCATATCTTATTCATATCTTAAAAGTGGATATGGCTTAAAAACTAGAAACTAAGGTTAACGTCAGTTTCCTCACTCGAAAGCGATGTCAGTGACGGGTGAGCCCAGGATTTGAACCCCGCACATACTGATCCGCGGTCGAACATCTTACCGACGTAGCCACTGGCTCCAGCCGTGGCAACGTCGTTAACTGTTAGAGTGTTTGCCTCGGATGCAAGTGGTCTAGTTTAAAAGGCCTAGTTAGTCAATGCGCAACCCTACACCACGTGAGCAGAGGTTCAAGGTACATAACTCAAGACGTGCTAAGCCGAAATATTTCACTTCATAAAACATGAATATTGCCGGCAGAATTGAACCTACTAGTCGGCCGAATTTCACATTGATTAAAAGAATCTCGGCTATACTAGTTCAACAACAACTCGTAACAGTCAACAGTCATTTGATGTCTACACAAAGTTTAAACGGGTACGACATGCGATAAGAAGATCATATTTGTAGCTATTAAAACAGTAAAATAACATGCTCGAGTCCTAATTGAAAATTGATACTGAAGGTCGGATTCGAACCGATGGCCGCTTACTTAAGAGGCAGGCGATTCCAACGGGTAAAAGTAAAAACTTTACAGTTTCTAAAAGTAGTTCTTTATTGTCTTTGTTACGACGATGCTGTTCTTGCAGGTAGTGAAGAGGTTACCATGTCCCTTTAATGTTTACCATTATTACTAGAACCTTCCAGTTATACTCTCCCTCCACCATTAATTGTTAAACATAGCTTGCCACCCACCAACAATTTTACATTATTGATAGAGGTGACATGACTACAATTTACTAATTCAGCAGCAGCAAATTATTGTTAAAATGTACAGGATAACTAAATATACCCTAATCCAATTCTTCTCTTCAGTGCAGTGTCAAGTGGCAGGTTCAAGGTACATATTCATACTCAAAGTCTGTTTTCGCGCTCCATAAGAGCACTCTCTAGATCAACAAGAAAATCATTTTACAAAGTCTATGCCTTATCCATACCTTATTTAGCCCATAGCTTGGGAAACTTATGGCTTCTGAGCTGGTTTCCCGTTGCCTTCCTCAGTTAGATGGATTAATTACCATTTAATCCTGGGGGAAATAGTTAATGGTGAGGTGGGTCCCCTCTTACCATCCTCAGCTACAGTCTTAGTCGCCTCTTACGTACACGCGGCAGATTGTTTTCGGTTGCCCTATTCTGCAGTGGTCCAAATACACCCGAGCTGGGATCTAACTATGAACGCATATTAAAAGCCTACAATCACATTGTACTTACGAGGAACAGTTCCAGAAGCGGTGGCCGAGACGTTGCAAGCATCATTGGTGGCAGAACATTTGTACGCGTAGGACTCGGACGTTGCTGATGACAATGGGACGACAGTTTGACCAGCAGTGACGTCACCAGTTACAAGATTAGTCCAGAAGTAGCTAAGCTGTGGATTACCACCCGTGGCCACACAGGTCAACGTCTGGCCCTGACTTAAATCTCCTCCATTCGGCGAGATGCTTATAGACGTTGGACAAGCTGCAATGTTAATACCAATCCAAAGCTAAGGCTCTTTTTCTATCCTCTGACTATAATTTAATAAATGGAATAAAGGAATAAACGATCAATTTTAAAGCACATTGAATATGATTCATGCATAATATTTTACATTTTGAGGCTCGAAAGCATAATTCAAATACATTTACTAATGAAAATTAAATTTTTAAATTTGGGCGTTGAAGGTTGAAAATAGTCTACACGCTTTAGCAACATATTACGCATATTCTAATTTAGAGGTCTCTGTATACTCAGTCGTCATCGTGTAGTGCTTTGGCGCCAGTTTTCGTAGATTCTGCAAAAGAAGTCCCTGACATCGCCTTGTGGTGAGGAACCGGAAGTTAAATTCTCATTGATTGATTGATTGATGGACACTATCAAAAGCCGTAGAATGCTAAAGTTTACAAAAATTAATGAAATTAGGTAAACTCAAACAAAACGCCTTTAACCCGAAAAAGCTTACAATAAACCGTGATATTAGGTGCAGACACATTCGATGTAAAATATGGAGGAGGTTGTTGGAAATAGACTACACACAAATACTCAGCCCACTGCGTGTTTGGATACGCCGGTATGTTCACTATGGACTCTATTTCATTGGTTGTATTGTAAGAGGAGCCGTTTGTAATCGGCACATTCCCAGGAGCCAGCCATCCTGTCGACGGCGGGATGACGCCGGTAAAGTTGACGACGCAGATGAGACTGGTGTAGTTGTACTCATACACAAAACCATCAGAGAAATTAAACGATACTGCGAAGTCTGAAATACAATATATAGAGCATTTAATTAACATTTAATTGAATTAGATGTTTGTTTAATTTAGCGTTATACTGTGCAAGTTATCAGTGATTATTATTTATCCTATGACATGGTATCATAGTTTACTCTGTACATTTCAAACTATAGATTAAGTGACGATTGGACTGGTGGAGGTGACTAAGCGCGAACTAAAGAAGGCAATGATAAATCGCCTCAAAAACAATATTTTCCTAATAGTGATAATCGCACTTAATCTCTTAAGATTTGAGCAAAAACAAACCCTTCGTAATGAGACAGTGTCGTTGATTGATGGAATTTGTGATGATTCTAGAGATAAAAATATAACTTAACAACAAATATGTACCTTGGATCTGCACTTGCAGAAAACTAGAAAAAGGGTGATACATGTAAATCAGGTTTGACAAGACAAAAGAAAAGAACTAACATGCGATGCTTAATGTTTTATCAATAAGAGTTTATTACAATTAGATTTCCAAGAGATGCAGATGTAATAGCTTTTCACTGTAATAGTTTATCATTGTAATAGCTTATCATTATTTGATTACATGTAACTTCTATCGACTATGGTGAATATTATTGCTTGGGCTGTCTTAAACCCTTAATTTTATATTTAATATAAAATTACATTGAAATAACATAAGAACAATTAGAGAGCTACTGTCGTCCATGAAAACTTCGAGCACTATGGAAAAATCTAATTAAATAAAACTTTCTCACCTAAAACAATAAGATTTGCCGACGCAATGTTAAAGCCTTCCTGACAACTGTATGATCCTGCCAAGCTGAAATTGCTTACAATATTCAGATCACATTGACCTGCCTGCAAAGATGTGAGGTAATAAATGGAACTGTACTGAGGGTTGACTTTACAATTCACAGCTACACCCATATTTGCTCCAAAGGGGTACTGCTTGAAATTCCAGTTAATGAGGGAAGTGTTACTGGAACAGTGCAGAGTCGCAATGGAACCAGATTCCACTGCTGTATCAATCGGCATTATCGTGAAACCTCCATGAGAATAGCAAACTGCATAAACATAGTCGATAGGTTTTGAATATGAGAATTCGAGCAGTGCGAAGAATTAAATATGGCACATAGTATACTTTGTTGTGCTATCTCTCTCACTATCTTACTTTATTGATCTGCCAAGTGGCAGGTCCAATGCACATATTCAAACTCAGAGTCTGCTTTCACGCGCCGTAAAGAGCATTCAATATATGAACATATCAATCCATTCACAAAAGGTTCTGCCTTATTCATAAATTGCTTAGTCTTCAGTTTGGAAATAAATGGCTTCTCAGGTGGTTTCCCGTTGCCTACAGTTTTTGCTTTGTCACCTCTTGCGATCAGTGTAGCTAGCGGTTGGTCTATTCTTCCTTGTTATGGACACAACGCGGAAATTATTGTATTATACATATACAGTAGGCCTACAAGTATATATACATATGCTTATGCACATATATACATACATGTCAGTTCATGTAGATAACGCATATATTTTCGAAACACTAAGACGAAATATTTTTTAATCTGTAAGGAGAGATCTTTTTACAATTTACGGATAATCAACTTTATCAAATTTTCACAATATGCATAAATTACATGTAGAGACCAAAAATTTGTATCATTTTGATAATTTTCTTTAGACTCTGAGTTTGCCTGCGGAGTAATGCTCATAAAATATATATTCTGTGAATATTTAAGGTTCTATAATGACTGGCCAGTGAACGTCGGATATTTCTACTGTCAATTTATTTAACGCGTTGTTCAAGAACGCTCAGAATTCTAATTAGGTGTACATTATACCTTACACGTTATGTCTTTAGCATTAACAGAAGATTACATCATCACCACCATCATCATGTTCCCTCGAATCGCAGTTCAACCAGGGCCGGGATTCGAAAATTGTCCAGCAAATACTGGAGCCTATGAGCTCTCCAACCGAATGCCCTTTCTGTCTTTGGTTTGAAACTTAGTGCTTTGTCGCCGTTTACGAAACATGCAATGCATGGTTGGTCTATTCTTCAGCAACCCGGACACAACGCGGTTGCGGTCACAACACTCGCAAGAGAGGATTAAAAATGTAATAGTAAGTAATTGCAACATACCGAATTGTAAGATGTAAACAATTATTCCGAGAATTCCAGAGGTTGATAGGCCACGAGAAGTAAATAATAATATCGTTATCGTTGCGTTTTTGTTTTTATGAATATTTATTGCCATTATTTCTTTTAGTTAGATTTTCGTCTTTAGTTTTATATGTAATTCCTAATAATATTATTTCCCTAGAAAACAGTATTCATCTCTGATTAGTTATTTGTACTTATAAATACGCGAAAGTTGCTCGATTTATATTTACTAAATTATATCAATTATATTTACAGGATCCCAATAGTCCTTAAATATTCTCTGATATTATAGATAAATTTTGCAACAATTAACTGATTGTTTTAAACACCTCATTTATTGAGATATGATCATTTTACAGAAAAATTATATAATTTAACTATAACTTACTGCTACATTATTCTTTAAGAAATAAATTCAAAACAATTTTTTCTTAACTGAAGATTCTTTGACCTAAATATAACGTAGCTTTATAGTAAAGATTTAATTGTGATTTTGTTACATATGGCAAATCATCACCTGTATGGAATTTATCGAAGACTTGACCAGATGCACTTAGAACTAGCACTTAACAATTCACGATTCTCTAGTAATGTGCATTCGTACAGGTAATCACACTGCCTATTAGGCAAGCATGAGTGCTGCAAAAATAAAGGTGAAATCTTCATGATCATACTTGTAAATAAATTATTGTTAAATATTGAGACATAGATAAAGCTCAATAATTTTCTCTGAATGAAGTCTTCCTGCATTTGCATTATTTATTACATGTATGTGTTGCAAATCTACAGCTTTGCTCATTATCTGAGATTTGAGCTTACTGGCTTGATTCGGAATTTGAAAACTAAAGTGATAGTGCCGACACCTTTCGTAGCCTATGTCCACAACAGCCTATGTCCACAACAGCCTATGTCCACAATAGTCTAGGCTTATTTAATTAAGGAAGCCATCGGTTCGAATCCCTGCTGGACAGTCTCCGACAGTACCTCTTGTGATAAAGCTGATAAAGCTAATGTTAACGTCAGTTTCCTCACTCGAAAGCGATGTCAGTGACGGGTGAGCCCAGGATTTGACCCCTGCACACACTGACCGGAAATAGACGTTAATCTTATGCTTATGGATGTTTAAACTTGTAGTAGTAGTCTTTAACAAAGTAATCCAATGCTGTGAGCAAATAACTGAGCCTTCTCATCTAAATACTATTGATTATCTACATAAATACATTTTTATTTTAAATTTACAGGATACAGGATGGGCTATTTTTAATTTAAATGCATCGTTTCATGAAAATTTATAAAAATTATAGAGATATGTAATTTGAAGGAATTGTGCAAATGTCTGATATATTGGCTAACAATCTTACATTACAGGTAATTAGTGCTTTTTTATGCCAACTGCATACTGCGCATGATAACAATTTTAAAGTTGCAAATATGAAGAATATCTTTAAAGGTAACTTAGAAAGCACTATTTTTGTTATTAAATACTTTTTATATTTTGCTTGAACAATTCCTGAATAATAGGAATACCGGTAAGCCTTTATAGAGTAAAGATAATCTACGCAGTGCACGTTTTCACAAGGCGAGTGAGAGCTGATGAAGCAAAAATTATTCCACTTCATCAAATAGCATAATCTTAACACATCACAACAATGGTGTGTTTTTTCATAAGAATGGTTCAATACTTCAAAATTGTAAACTAGTTAATAGATGTAAGTTGCGACAAATTTCTTACCCCTCTTATCTTTAACATAAGAGGGCATAACCGCCGATTCGACCTTCTTCCCGTCCGCCTTAATTCTACGTTACACTCCTTTCTCTACCGGACAACAAAGGTATGGAGCACATTGCCTGTGAATATGGTAAACTCTAAATCAGTCTCATGCTATATATGTAATATGGGTTAATTTTCAGAAAATCTATAAAAGTTTTATTTTTAACTTGTGTGCTTTTACATTTAAGGATTTTATTATTTCAAATTTTCTTTAAATTCTGAAAATATTTGCGATCATGTATGATAAACACTTTGTTAATTATTGTCACTTATGTCACTGATATGACTTTTATTACTAATGCCACTGACTTGATCATTATATTTTACCTTTTGGATTCTTTTAAGTGACAAATGCCCTAGGTTTAATCTGCACAATATCAAGTATTTTTTATGATGATGCTTATTATTGTAATGTTATATTGTGTAAATCGAACGATCTAAATAAATAAAATATCTAAATAAATGACTCAAGAATAAAAATAAAAATATGCACCATTCTTCGCATAGAGATAAAACTCCCTATTGGGCCTACACTATATCCGAATATTTTAAAATGATTATTCTGTACGAGAATTTAATCATGATATTCTGCCATTCAAATTCTGCATTCAAATTATCACAAATTTGACCTTGTTCAAAAGACTAATTCATTCAAGATATATGTTAAGAAAGCACAGATATTATCCTTGAAAGCAATATTATATCGTTTGTTAAGAGAGTAGGTCTATCTATTTATGTCATTTGTAGCGATTGGATCAATACATTAGCCTAAGTTGCATTGTATTTGGGTCCCAACATAATGGACTGTCCGTATAGCTGAACTTGTCGCAAGAGACGACTAAACAGAAATTGACAATAGCAATGAAAACCCGCATTAGAAGTCTCTTTCAAACCCAAAGGCTTGATACAGTTAAGTTTTGATAAATGCCAAGCCTTTGACAGTATCAAATTGTTGGTTAACAGAGCGCTGTTATAAGCGTAAAGACATAGCCCAATTTGAGTAAGAACTGCGCCTTAATTTTCTCAAATCTACAACATGACAGAGCACTTGACTCTATATTCATTAATTCATCTACCAGCAGTTTAGTGCGACTAACTTGACTTATTTTCTTTCAGTTATTATGCATATCGCCGACATTTATATATTTTCCATCTTATTTAAACAGAGAAACTTAGTTTTAATGCAAAGCTGCTATGTCATCAAGATTAAGTCCCACGATTTATTTCGTACAAAATCGATATAAAGTTTTCTTTCTCTTATCTGTTCAGATAAATATGAATTGTCCACACACGGTCAAATTTATCTGTTCAGATCTGAAATTTGAACAGATATTTTGATCACACACGGTCTATAAAACTGAATATGCCAATAAAACTCATAAAAGATTGCAAATCTTTAATTATTAACAGATAAGTACACAACCAGTGAATCGATCTGAGAATCCGTCAACCAGTAAGCCATTCAAAAATTCCATACTTTCAAAAATTAATCAATTATTGAACCAATAATAAATTTTTCTGTAAGAATTCATTCATTAATTTCAATTAAATTACTTAAATTCGTTCATTCTATAATTAAATTAATTTATCAATTAATTAAATTAATTTAATTAATTAGCCAATAAATAATCAATCAATCATAAACAATCGAATTCATTTAGTTAATATTTTAGATAGCCACCGAACAACAGCTGTACATTTGACACATTTAACGAAGTGACTAATTTATCTCATAAATATCAAAACACACGCTAAGATATTGCCGACATTTTATTCGATACTATAATCATTTTACAACTTTAACCTTCAGTTAAAGTCTAGTTTAAAGTTAGTTTCTCTTCTAAAATACATCCGAGACACGCAAGTGTATTTCATATTGTATTGTTCTACATTTCACTGATTAGAACTTCTAGTTTTCAATAATTCAAAAACCGAAAGCTACAATTAATACTTTGGCCGATAAAGTGCGACTAGATCTTCAATTTCGTCTCAAATCCTAATGAGCAATTTTAACTGATGTGTATATTGTATCGGATGTTGGTATAGCGCTTGGCACAATGTTCTCCACGTTGTAGTAGCTGGGTGGCCTCACTATCTCAACATAGTAAAGGGTGTTATCAGTGTTTGATGAGCTTGTTCCTTCTTCTTCGTCCTCAACAGAAAATGAGCTGCTGTCATTATGTGGCACTTCGATATGGTCGCTAGCTGCAGTATAAACATAATAATTCTTTAAAATTTATCAATCAATGAGTAATTCTTATTCAAAGAAACTTTGAGTATGGTTGACTCTGAAACTATTTATATATATATATATATATATATATATATATACAGTATTTAATGTATATATATATAAATATATATTATATATATATATCGTATATAATGTATATATATACAAGTATATACATATATATTTCTCTAGTGTTCAGCTTCTGCAAGAGGCAGGTCCAAAGTACATATTCCTACTGACGTACTGCTTTCACACTACATAAAGTGCACAGTATCGATTAACGAGTCAATCCCTTCACAAATGTCTATGCCTTATCCACACCTTAATGTAGCCTGTAGCTTGGGAATAATATGACTTCTGAGGTGATTTCCTACTGGATTAAATGCCATTTAATCCTGGGAGAAAAATTCATGGTGATGTGGATCAGCCTTTCTCAGCTCCTGCCTTAGTCACCTCTTCCGTACACGCTGCATGCTTGTTGGTTGCCTTTTTCTACAGTGGTCTCAACCACACCCGAGCTCAACACGGGGATTTATATATCATATATATATCATAATATATATAACTCGTATATATCAAATATCATAAGAAATAGAAAGAAGAACTTTATGAATCAAGTCTTGAGAAGGAATGGTTCACTAAAAGAGTTAATTGCAGGAATAATGGAAGAAAAACGGTTTGAGGAAGACTGAGACCTGGGATTCTGAATGATTTGATAAATAATAAGTATGATGATATGAAAATAAAAGCAGATGATAGAAACGTGCGGAGGCGTTATACGTCAGGGACCTGCCAATAGGCAGTGCACTAAGACATATATATACATGTATATAAATAATTATATATATATATATATATATATATATTCAATAAATATTATATATAAATAGGCTGGAACAAGTGCGCGGTCGGTAAGATGTTCGACCGTGGACCAGTATATGTGGGTTCAAATCCTGAGTTCAACATGTTGTTGTGTTCTACTACTTATGCAAGCAAGTTAAACGCAGGTAATAGCTATGAAATGCACTGAAAGGTTGAAGTCTTCGTTTTCATTTTTCTTCAGACTTATGAAAATCTGTCAAGCAATGTAAAAGCTAACCCATGAAATGAATTGGTCGATCTGCTAAGAATTTAAGTGCTATCCTAAGAGTATCACAGCAGCACAAATAATTCTTTCAAAAACAATTTTAACAAACCGCCCGCGAATCCATTTTCAGCAGATTTTGATCTAGGTTTTAGGAATTTAATTCTTCGTCTCATGAGCACAGCCGCGACGATCAAGATAACCAACAGCGAGAGTCCCAAGCTCAGTCCAATGATCAGAGCATCGTCGCTGGAAGAACTTTCTTGTGGAGTAGTTGAGATATCACTGGTGGTATGAAGGTCGGTGCTGTAAGATGTAGTAACTGTGGTGGTACCAGTGGTAGATTGGTAGATTGGTAGATTGGTACTAGTAGTTGTGTCCTGAGATTTATTAGTTTTCCCCACGTTTTCATTGGATATTGATTCATGTACACTGATAGTTGTACTCCTGGTACTACTAGTTTCTCTACTAGAAGATATCCATTTGATGTTTTCAGAAGAAGTTGAGCTTTCAGTAGTTGTAACAGAATCACCATCATCTTCACTAATTCTGCTGCAGTCTATGAAACAGAGTGAAACTTTGCACCTCGCTGTTCCTGTTAGATTTTAAAAAACGAATAAAGTTCAATCAAACCCTCCATTTTAATCACTAAGTTAGTAGATTTAGTACTAAGGTAGTAATCAATAAAATTAATCAATTCACATTAAATTAGTTTAATAAAATATCGAGCATTCATTTAATCAATCACTTAAGAAAACAACCATCCATCTATCAAGTATTCGAACAACGAAACCACAAATAAACCGGTTAAATATAAATGAATTAGTAATCTAAATGAATAAAAAATTGTAGATTAAAATATTCAAAATTAATAGTCAAGTTTTCTCTATTTTTCTTTCGCAGAAGATATTATAGCAGCCTAAATTTAATTTAAAACTGAAATTGCAAACAAAACCTAAAAAACACTGCATGTAAGTATATACATGTACACGTGTATAATATTTATACCAATAATGGGGAGTATTAGGCTATATATATATATATATATATATATATATATATATATATATACATACATGTATATATATATACATACATGTATATATATATATGTATATATATATAATATATATATATATATACATTGTATATCGAATATAACATTGCAGATTTGATTACAAACCGTAAGATGATGATAGGAGTAGACACACAATAAGAATCCTATCAGCTTTTCTAGTCATGATAAACATATGCTTGCTGCAGCCAAATTTAGAATTACTATTCTGCATTTACAGTGTAACTCGTTTGATAGTAAGATAGTTCCATATTATTCACAATTATCATACGTGGTGTAATGCTAGAATTTAAAATTTACATGTATTACTATTTAATACAAATTAGCTATCTGTATGAACATGTTTATCTTTAACAGTGCGCAAATATCTCCTTAATTGTACAGTTATAATTTTCTGCTTTAATATTAAAATTAATTATTATTATTCACCTACAACAAGATAGGATTAAATGTATTTAGACAACAAGATAGGATTAAATGTATTTAGGTTTCAATGTACATGTAGTTTTAGAATGAATGCACAATTGCGAACCAATAACAAACCTAAACTATGACATAATTCATTAATCAATTACGAATTTTTACGATTTAAATTTGTTATTTAGTGAACCTTCAAAGCCTTTTTAAACTCCATCAATCAATCTTACACCCTACCAACATAGTCTATTAACTGTTAATTATTAAATGGACTTGCCTTCATCCAGTGTTGTATTCCGGCCACTGAAGAATAGACCAATTATAAACTGGACATCGTTAGAGGAGACTAAAGAACAAATTGATGGCAAAAGACAACACCTCAAGAGTCATATGTTTCCAAGCAATACGCTATATAGACTGCGAATATAGCGTATCTCGACACACTGAATTAATGCAGATTCATTAAAAATACTAACTACTAAAACTCACACTCATTCATTATTCATTTAAGTACTATTTAGCTTTTTGCGCTGCCACTAAAACCTTTCCTAAGTTGATTACTACTTTTTAATTATTTGGTTTCAAATAAGTATTCATCGAAATTTTTCTCTTCTATTTTATTGTTCTTTACTGGTAAGATTATATTTGTAGTACATTTGTATATCGCTACTTAGACGGTGAAATAAATGATAACATCGCCACTGGCTCCAGCCTGTGGCGATTTCGGTAAGATACTCGACCGAGGATCAGTATGTGCGGGGCTCAAATCCTGGGCTCGCCTCTCACTGACTTCGCTTTCGATTGATGAACTGACGTTTATATTTGCTTTAACACTAGCATTAACAAATCTACATGTCTGCATGTTAAAATAGCAAATATGTGCTCTCCTATGAAATATCAACTGAAGTAGTATTTGTCATTGCCTATGCAAATTTAACTATTACACACATAACATATTATTATTACAATTATTATTATTATTATTATTAACATAATATATATTATTACACACATATTACACACATAACGAGGTTTTAAAGGCTTTTTGTTATACCACTTGAGAAGGCAGCATTTCTTGTGTGAAACTTGAGCTTTAAAAAGATTTGATTGATAAGTATATGTGGATTCCGATAAGATAAAAAATATTGACTTGCCTGAAGATTGCGTCTCGGCTAACAATTTTAATATTTCTCTTAACCGTCTATCTCTCGTTTTGTAAATTTAGATCAAGTAACAGTTCAAGGTATATTCATATTTTAAAATCTTATATGGCGCTCAGTGAGAGAACTCATTTGTACATAGAATTAATCCTATCGCAATTGGCAAGCCTTTATGAAACCATAGTATCGATATTAACTTGAGAAAATATTTATTCTAAATACATATCATTTCGCATTGTCGTAATAATTTTTGAGTAGTCGCCTATTACGACAAGTACGTTAAGCGGAAGGACTATTCTGTAGTTTCAATTCCATCAGATTAGAATAATAATAAGTACTTTTTAGCAATATTCATCAATCCTCTATAGCGTGATATACATGTATCAGTAAGTCATAAGTCATAAATAATAATAATAATAATAACAATAATAATTATTATTATAATAATTTTTATCAAACCTTCGGTTACTTACACCCGTGGTAAATTAAAAAATAATAATAGTAAATTAATAATGATAATTACAATAATAATAATAATGATAATGATAATATTAATATTAATAATAATAATAGTATTTCTCTAGTAAAGGCTTTCCAAGAATTTATAAAGATTTAATGCAGACTGCAGCCGGACGGCGATTCATCACGTATTGCTCGAATCTAAACATAACATAAAACATTACGGCACACTGTGTCATGAAGCACAGATGCTTGTTTAAGGCCCATTTCATCCTTCCTCTTCATGATCATAGTAATCGTTGCCTTTGATGGCGCATCAATTGCAGCCGGCGCCGATTAAATAATAACCTTCCAACACCAGAAGATTTTTTTATTCAAAGCTGCCAAAAATTGGTCTTCCAAGGTGGTCGCCCAATCATGTAGCCGGTGTAACTAAATCCTTAGCTAATTTAAAAAAATTAACTACGGCATGTTTGGCTTAAGAAATGATGACCTTTTCAATAATTTGATGCAATTCGTTAACAGATAAAATCTAGTGCTGTCTCCTTAACTGACCTGCTATCGAGCAGGAAATTAACGAAAAGCTTGGATTTGGTTTTAAGAAATCTTAAGACTTAAATTAACTAACTTAATTTAATTTAACTGACTCTAAATTTATGTTAGTTATACTTGTTTCCAGAAGTCATGAAGACTTGTAACACCAGTTTTACATCAGACTGGTGTTACAAGTTATCAGACTAGAGGTGTTACGGAACTGATAAAAATAATTCGCCATTTTAAACTCAGTGTGACTATTCCTTCGAGCTAAAGCGAAGTTCACTATTTACCTACTACCGGCATCGCTGCGAAATGAACTCAGAACATTTTCCTTTAAATCCAAGCTTAAAACATTTTTATTTAGTGGAGCGGATTGGAACTAGTGTGCTGCCTTCTTTTTCCCGTACCTACGATTGCAAGTGTTGCTTGCACACATCGGTGCGCAGACGTGCTACTACTAAACTAGACCTACATATCGAAAACAACGATATTATCTGATCAAATGAATGATAATAATTGTCACAGGAGTTACGAAGCAGCGGAATGTGAAATGCCGCAATAAACAGATAAGTTCGTGAAATTTTGGCGGCATAAAGCATAGGCCTACCATGATAAAAATTGAATAAAGGAAGCCCTCGTCAAAAGATGCTCTTAAAAATAGGTAGATCACGACCAGGAAGTTTTTATAATAGAATAAGTTAGAGCAAGTTGAAGTGTTTTTCCTACAGTGTATTAAGTCAATTCCGTTTTAATACTGTAACTGGTAATAATGTAAATACACATATAGGCCTATACTACAGGGTGACCAATTTCTATTGATACGGGGTTACAGCAAGAATAACAAAAGTAACAATAACTTAACATACATACCACTGGAAAAATATTCCAATCTGTGTTTAGTGACACTACTCAAAAATTTGGATATTGTTATTTCAAGTCAAAAATCGCCTTCAAAAAGCAGAAATGTGCAAAGCTAACTTTCAAACAGTTCAGTTCAACTTTTCAGTCTTTCCACAATTAAGAACCACAATCCAGCTGCTCATAACAGTCTCGAAATCAAACTTCCAAAATGATCGAAACACGTCGAGGACATTTCTGAACAAGAAACGTTACTTGCATGTTGTTAAAAACACAACATTTTCGTGACGTTCTCTGCCAAAAAGTTGATGTTAGTCGTGAAAGAAAAGGTGAAAGCTTGAACGGTGCCCATGAACAGAATATTTTTTCTAATGGAGTGTTTTCCTTTCTTGTAAGGTCTCATGATTGTTCTAATCTATAGAGAAGCCACTTGTGGGCATGCCGAAGCTTCTAGTTGGACACAATCACCAGCAATGTAGAAGCAAGACATCGACATGCCTTAATGAAAAGCTTACCACAGTCAGAACTGTATGGCCTATTAATTTTCAAAGCCTAACCTTCTTTCGTCATTTATTGGTAGTATAAAATTTGCCCGAACCTGTATTATTTTCATTTTGGATTGTATTGGATTGGAACTGTATTTTGTATTTTGGATTGGAACGTTTCAGGAATTGGCATAGAATATATCATAGTGCATAATAATATGCATATTCTACATTTCCTAAATTCTTTCAAATTGATGAATTAACTTTACATTATTTACTTAATTAACGAGTTTATACAAAATAGCCAAATCAATGAGCATTTTATGTACATATCACGGTTCTTTCTGCAACAGTCAGGATCGCAATACTTTGGCATAAATTGTTTCCGATTCACCCCCTTTACTATTAACTATGTAACGCATTGGAGCATTTGCCACGGAAACTGGTGGCAAACTTGTTGGCTTCGCTAGCTCCGCATACAGCAGATGTTCCGAATGATCTTTCTCCGGATCTATGGATACTAACGATGCTGACGTATTCTGAACTTCCGGTGGTGTATTCGTCCCCGCCTCTGAGCGATTGTTGTGTTCTCTAGTATCTCGACTATCTCCCGATGGCAAATATCTCTGTGACGATGCCATAACTAGAAATACACAGATTAATATACAAAAATTACAAGTCAATATATCTCAATGGTTACACAGCCTACATGTACGTAGCTACAAATATTCATACCATATACATGTATATCCATGTATAATATGTATAATTATGTATGCATATATTTATATAATAAATTATGTATACATAATATATATATAATTTACAATTATACATATATATATACAGTATATATGTAATAAGTAATGTGTATAAATATAGAAACTAAATGATATACCTAAACATAGAAGAAAAAAACGGTATATATTAATAGAAACAGTACATACTAAATTAATATGCAAAACATCCCTGACATTGCCTTATGGCGAGGAACCGGAATTTAAATTCTTGATTGATTGATCGATCGATTGATTTATTCATTCATTCATTAATTGATTGTTGGATTGAAAAAGGCACAGCAGGCTTACAAAGAACTAAGGTTTATTTCGGTATCGTCATAAGTAATATCACAAATGGCCTGGCTGTCAGTCGGATGGATGGATCGTTATCGGTGTGTAATCAAGTGAACCTGCCAACTCTGACGTGGATATACAGTTAAGACTTATGAGACAATTAGTAACTTGCAATATAGCGAAAAAATGGTATTAATTTATACTCGGTTCTAATATTTATATTAGAAATGCTAGTACACTGGAGAAGTTTCAGATGCTATAGACACAGCGTTGGTCTATTCATCTTAATATATATGCTACAATTTTCTCATGTTAATGCCTAATATTTTATCGTACTATATACTACAGTTTTGATTTAGTCATTTATACTATATTGATAGTAGATTAGGAAGCTAATAACGATACCAGTTTAATGCCTGCCCAATTCTTCTAGTACGCCGTTAGTTATGAATGAGCCTGAACATTCTTCCTCATACGTTTGACGATTTTTATCAGATTCGACTGGCTATTCGCCGCTTCTTAAAAGTACGACTTAAACAAATAAATTATTTCAATATAAGTAACCAAACCTTTCTTGTCGTTTGCACTCTTTTGCCTCCTACAGACAAGCACTATAACAGCAATCCCTACGACAACAAGAACTGTTCCGGCAATCCCAACTGTAAGTCCTACAATCATGGAGGGCGTTGAATTCCTCCCGGATACTTCCATTGGATGTCCGGTTGTTGCCAGCGTACTCGCGTCATCACTTGAAAGTGACGCTGTTGAAGAGGATTCTAAACATTTTAAAAAATTGAATATCTTGCCATTGAAGGAAATATTTAGTTAAACGAAATTTAACCATAAACTGTATTTAAAATGCCGTGAGCAAAGCAGTATACATAAACTTATTTCTAAAGTCCGTGTTTTAATTAAATGCTTTGAAAAACCAACGAAATAAAAAATACGTAGAGAATAGTAGTACTTAGAATTAACTGTTTTAATTATAGTCATTAAGAAAAAATCCACTGAAAGAAGAGAGAGAGAGAGAGAAAGAGAGAGAGAGAGAGAGAGAAAGAGAGAGAAAGAGAGAGAGAGAGAGTACCTGATCCGCTAAATTATAGCTACCTGAGCAGATAAATTTTTCTTGGAACATATTTAGGGCCTATACTAAGCATTTTATTGAACATAATTAATAATTAATGCAAATGTTTTCATTTTTTAATTCGGAATATGTCAGTGCTACTTGTGAGCCTCTATTTCCGTTCATGGGTTCTAACTGCTTAATGTGTATGCCAATTGTGATATGCGTATTATATATGAAATTTAAAAAATTATAGAGAGAGAAGGAAAGAAAGAAAGAGAAAAGACTCCTGCCAAGTGCCAGATTCAAATGTTAAACACAAAATATGAATTTACGCTCAAAATCAAGAGCAGTGCAAGAGAACTCAATTGCACAAAAGGTTAACGAAGGTCCATACGTATGTATTCTGCGATGGTAGAAATTGGTTGATTGACATGCATACCCTGCAATACGACTGAAGATTAAATTGAATAGAAACGTGCAGCTTTGATCTGCCATTATGCAAAACACGGAAAGAAAAAATATTGGCTTATAAGCTGTATGGCTATTGCCATGACATACTCACTAGACGTGTATGTTGTGGAATAATATGAAGAATTTGGAAATCTGGAAACAACGATTTCATTTGACTCAGATCTGTTACAGACATTCCCTGACTCCGGTTTCTTAACTCGAACAGCGCAGGTGTAATCCGAAGAAGCGTTTATCGTTGTATTCTTAACGATGTACGCAACACTGGAAATATCGCCTTGGTTGCTACCATTTAGTTGCACGTCTTTCCATAGCACTTCCACCATTCCATTATTTCCGGAACAAATTGATGAAAAGAAACTTGCATTGCATCTTATTTCAGCAAAGTTCTCCGATATATTATGTAAACTAATAACAGGTGTATCTAAAATACAATCATAAAGCAAATACTATGGATATCTGAAATATCAGAAAACAGAGATATAAATTATGACCGTTAACTATTGTTTGGAGCATGTTGTACAGTGAAAAAACTTAGCAATCTCTTAAAATTTATGGAATATTTATTGTGGTGCAATAGCTACAGATTATAACTTTACAACAGCCTGTAAAAATATTTTTGAAATACGTCATAAAAACACTTTTTTCTATGCATATGTGAAAACTCTCTCTGAACAATAGCGATCATTAATTTTTCTTAAACTATCAAATTTCGTATTTTATCCAAAATCTTGAAAATGTATGTCTGATGCAGCAGTAAATTTAACGACTCACGCCGTTGATTGTTGATAAGCATAATATCGTGGAAGAATCACTGACTGTGCTACTTAATCAAAAAAATAAAAGAGTTGATTATAACTGATTGATAACTATTTCGTAACTAAATTCATTGAATATTTTTGGATTTAATGGCATAGTCTATTCTTAAATAATATTTTTTGCAATACTCACTCCCTTAATTAAATAGTACTTAGAGTCCCTTAAAATTATTTAATCTAATAATTATAAGTCAAGAATCAGTTTATCGACAAACCTATTATAGTCAGAAAAGTAGCCGAACACGAGTTAGATCTATCACAGCAATAGTAGCAACCAGCGTCGATCGTTGAGACGTTATATAAGATAAGTCTTGACTCTTTGTCTGGAGTTCCAATGGAGTAACTTCTAGCTTCAGCTTTATTCACTTGAACATAATTATGAAAAGAACCGTTGGGCAGCAATTTACTCCAGCTGACAGCTGCAGGATTTTGACATGGTATCGTAGCGTTAGACCCTATTAGTGCAACCCAGCTGATACAAGACTGGAACATGACCGGCTCTTGGGCAGCTAAGCAACATCCTACGCGATGAAACGGAAACAACTATGGTCATACTACTAAACACTGATTAGAAATTAAATAGTTTTTACGCAATTCACAACAATTCTTACATGATTAAACATTAAACTGAATCATATCGTATTGAAGACTCCCTGTGTTGTGTCCGGGTTGTTTGAAGAATTGACCAACCGGTGACTGCACGTGTCGTAGAAGGCGACTAAAGCACTAAGATCCATGCCAACGTCTGAAAGGGCATTCGGTTGGTAAACGCCTTGACTCCAGAAATTGCTACAAAAATTTAAACAAATGAAAGTCCCAAATAGGGGATTGGCTGGTGGTGTGGTGTAGGACAGAGAGGATTTGAGACAGTCTATTTGTATCCAGTCCCTGGTTAAACTGGGATGATGATGATGATGATGATGTAACGTATTGAAGACTCATTTTATGTTCTGTAAGGCATGTTTACAGCAATTGAGTTACTTTTTACACTTAATAGGTACCTTTTGATTTCTATCTGACGCTTTCGCGAAACTCTTGAAAGCTTAACTACTGCGCTAAAATAATCTGGCTTATTATACTTTACTAAAACAAGAAAAATTGATCTTTTTAATCTCATTACAAGTACAGGTAAAATAGGCGAACATCCTATGAAGAATTCTATCACTCAACTCTATCAACAAGAACATCCTATGAAGAACTCTATCACTCAACTCTATCAACAAGAACATCCTATGAAGAACTCTATCACTCAACTCTATCAACAAGAACATCCTATGAAGAACTCTATCACTCAACTCTATCAACAAGAACATCCTATGAAGAACTCTATCACTCAACTCTATCAACAAGAACATCCTATGAAGAACTCTATCACTCAACTCTATCAACAAGAACATCCTATGAAGAACTCTATCACTCAACTCTATCAACAAGAACATCCTATGAAGAACTCTATCACTCAACTCTATCAACAAGAACATCCTATGAAGAACTCTACTGTAATCGAGTTCGAATAATATTGTACCCGTGATAAAAGCAATAATATTTTAATTATCATTCACAAATTAAATAATGACATTTTGTTCTTAGAAATATTTTATAATTTTATAGAGATTTTAGATGGAATGATCACGACTGCCTCCGCTCCCAGTCACTTGTTTCTGCAAAAAATATCTAAAAAGCGACTGGGAGCGGAAGACTGATCACTCCATCAATAGTCGGACAGGAGGGCTTAAACATACTTACCTGGTTGTCCAGGTTAAAGTGAGGGAAGGGGTGAGTAAACAAAGGGGAACTAAGTTGCACTAGTTGTAATTTATGCTAAAGTGCGTAAACCTGTAAGGGGACCATATTAAAGACTCTAGAGGCTCTGTAAAATGGTTTTAAGTGAAAGGGGGCTTGAAAAATGTGGTCAGTTTCACTATTTCTCTATTCACGCGTAAACTACTGAGTCTGTCCAGTTGATACATGTACATTTCGATGAGCTATTTCTTTGATCATCCATTTCTAATTTTTTTCTTAGATTGACATGATAGTCACTTGAATTAGAGTAATTTTCTCAAAGTCTTACGCAATGCCGATCAATATCGATTGAGCCACTCAGTTGTGAAATTGTGAATTAGAAAATTAATGTCGGAGTGTAGTAAGAACACTAACAATTGTGGCAATTATATTTACAATTATAATTTATTGGCTGCGCAATCTATATTGTGCATGGCAATTACTACAAAGGCTAAACAAAAGACAAAATAAAAGAAAATGTACACACCTTTTTCATCAATTTGCATCAAAGTAGCAAATAAGAATATCCAGAGAGAGAAGAATTTATCGTTCAAGTTCCTTCTACCGCAAATGCCTCCAGTAGGCATAATGATGGTCGATTTTTGAATGATGTTTCCGATACATTTATAGAATTGAGTTTCCATATTTTCTTCGCTGTCCATTGTTCCGCAAAATAAATTTATTTGCTATAAATTGTTTAATCTACGTGTAGATATACATATATATCATAATTTTAAATAGCTGTAGAAAAAAGTGCATTATAAATAATGTGTAATAATGGCAAATTGACTGTCATTTACATCGCTCCAGCCCCTGGTGAAGTCGGTAAGATACCGCGGATCAGTATTGCGGTGTTCAAATCTTGGACTCACCCGTCACTGATATCGCTTTCGAGTGAGGAAATTTACGTTAACTTTAGCTCTGTTATCATTTGAAATATTAATATTTTACTCGAGTAATTCAATGACAATTTAATAATTAAATCGACTTTAAGATTTTTTTGTCAGTGACTTCGCCACTGGCTCCAGCCAGTGGCGAAGTCGGTAAGATACTCGACCGCGGATCAGAAGGTGCGCGGTCAAATCCTGGGCTCGCCCGTCACTGACTCGCTTTCGAGTGAGGAAACTGACGTTAACCTTAGCTTTATCAGCTTTAAAAAATAATTTCTTAATTTGTGAAGGCTTTATCAATCTGTGTTAAGTAGCACCGCATACTTAATCCATTAGCAATGAATGATAATCTACAAAACTGTAATGGGGCCTACTGGTATTGCAATTGAATAGTCATTTACGTTATACGAAAACACAGTTCAGCGTACAGGTAGGCTACAGTGTGGTTACATTAAATGAGATCCATATTATAAATTCTCTACAACTTAATCGAAAAGTGGCTTCTCGCTCTCACACCTGTGAGATCTCTGTGCCCCCTCTCTCTATAGTGTTCTGCAGTGGCAGGTTCAATGTGCATATTCCTACTCACAGATGCTTTCATACTCTTTAAAGAGCCCTTCATAGATCAGCAAGATAACCCCTTCAAAAGGCCATGTTGTATCCTTGTCTTACGAAGCCCGGAGCTTGAGAGAGCTTGTAAGTTTCCTATAATTTCGTCTTTAAAAAATTATTTATAAAAATAATAATAACTATTAACATAAGCCGACAGCAAATTAATAATTTGGATGTAATGAGAGGATCAATTAGCTAAAAGAAATTTAGCACGTTAATATAATTTAAATTAGTTAATTTAAATTTTTAAATTTAGTATCTATCCTCCATTGTAACATGATCCTACGATATATGGCTAATATATGACAGACTTTTAATCAATATCAACTTGAATATTTTGCATGCATTTAAAATTATATTAAACTTCAACATGTGCAACAATATCCGGCCATAGATTAAATCTAAAGCAATAAAAAATGTTATATAAGCCTTCATTGTGTAGTCTAGGTGAGTGTCTGAGAGAGAGAAAGAGAGAAAGAGAGACAGAGAGAGAGAGAGAGAACTTTGTTTATTAATTTGTGTCATGAATCAACGCACAAACATAAGTAAGTATAGATCCAACGATATAGATCGATATAGTTAAGTATAGATCTGAGAGTGTTCTACATTCAGATCAAAGATGAATTATTCCTGGTTATTAAGAACTAGCATAAATTATAATAATAGCTTCTCTTGAAATTACAATTTAGTTTGGAACTTCTTAAAAAGTAAATTCCTAAATATATCCCTACGTACACAAAGAGAACATTAGAATCAGAAGATTTATTCTTCAAAATTGTGTCATTTTGTGAGAATTGCTTTTTCCCGTTAATGGTAGATTTAATTGTAAAACATTTTTAGCTGATCTGATTTAGTAATATAAAAAGTGTCTCATTTATAATTAACACAGCGTAGTCAATCAGCTAGTGTTGATAAAAGCTTGCAGGCTTGAAACATACGGCTTACCAACAGATTCGCTTGCGTGACTATTATGCCTAATAGCTCGTAATGAAAAGATCTCTACTTCTTCTCACGCTCTGCAAGAGGAAGTAAATCTATAAATAAGACCGGTATAAATTCTGTTACAAACAATAAAAATTGTGTGCAAATATTACAAAACTTTTTGCTGTCACAGTGGTGTGGTGTTGGATGGACGATCTTCTTTGTTAACTATACTGATAGGATTGACTCTACCATACGTTCTTCAATAAGTCGCAAAAACATGTATGCAGGAATAGAAGTTTTAATTTACTACAAAATTTATTAATTAAATTAATTTGAAATTTATGTTTTTATTTATTTTTTAAATTTAATAATTAACTATATAAAATCGGCGGAAGTGCCATTAAAATGAGCCGGTTATGGCATGAACTCTATTGCATTTCAGTAGATCAAAGGGGTGGTAGGGAAAGAGATGGGCATAAGGAATAAAAGGTGGACGACCATACCGTTCGCTTTGCCCAATAGGCTCTGCCGCTAATGTTTCTATTTGACCGAGTAGGGTATCGTTTATATTAACGTTAAACACTGTAAGCTCGTTATCTTTGAACTCTGCACTAATTGACTAATTCACTAATAATTGACCAATTGACTAACTAAGCGGACTTTAGCGAGTCAACAAGTGTTCATATAATCCAAAGGTGACTATCCCTTCGATAAAACCTTTGATAGCTAGTTATCGAGATGCCGTAAAATCGGCAATTATAACTTATTGAGACAGATCTCGGGCATTGCTTGAACCTTAGAATTGATTACTTAAAGATATTAAAGGGGCTTTATGCAATTATTTATAAGAGGAATTTCTTGCCCAATGTTAGCCATACATTCGGACCTCTCCGTGTCGTGTCCGGGTTGCTTGAAGAATAAACCAACCGTGTATTTCACGTGTCTTAAATTCTAACTGTTAGAAGATAAGAAACAAAATTTGTGGTCTTAATAAATTTTTTCAGCAAATGACAGCCTTTTTGCATAAAACTACGTTCATTAACTTCCTGGAATATCTTCTACATAAATATTTCAGAAGTAGACCTATATGTATATGACAATGCTTTGACTATAACTATATGACTAATACTATGAATAATACTGATTCAAATTCTAACAGGGTCTATAGGAACCGTTTTTATCAATAGCATCAAATTTAGAAAATAGTACTAGATGCATACTGAACACCTATCGAGGCCTACAGTACATCTATCTAGGCCTACAGTACATCTATCTAGGCCTACTGTACATCTATCTAGGCCTACAGTACATCTATCTAGGCCTACTATACAACTATCTAGGCCTACAGTACATCTATCTAGGCCTATTATACAACTATCTAAGCCTACAGTACAATATAATACATGATGATGGGAAATATTGTTGTAGTAGTTAAATATTTGTAACTTCCAAAACAGATTAACCTACCTTTGCTTATAGTTTTATCAAATGTTTAACCATTTAAAGTTTACTCCGTACCATTTTGACTTTCGACTTTCAATATTTTGTGTGAATTCATGTTATAGCTTAACGTGCACAGCATCATGTTGTCTTGAATAACATTATGAACTTCTCAACTACATGTACATGTAGAACTAACGCCTCATGCAAAACTTGAACCGCACACCTTCGCAAGTTCATGAGAGATTTGAACTAGCTGAACAACTGGAAGCAACAAGTCATTGGTGGATCTTATAGACATAAGCCTAACTTTTTCCAATGAAATATGATTATTATGAAAATAAGACAGCATTTAACAATATAGATTATTTCAATAGTTTATTTTAACTTCAAGTTAGATATATTGGGTGATAAATTATTAGTCAATTTTATCACAGTTCAGAATATTGTGGCAATAGTATAGTTTCCCCAGGATGAAGTTTTTTGATAGATAAATAGGAACTAGACGGGTTTAGAAATAACGTAACTTAGTTTCTTGAGTTATTATTTATAAGCATTGGTCTACGTTAAAATGTGAATATAGCATATTCTTTTAGGAAGACATTAACATGTTGAGCGATGGAGTGCTCTATATGGAGCTTTCAGTGTAGCAGCAAACAGCGAATAGGAATACGTTAGAGGCTATTTTCATATCTAACAAATTTGTACGTGTAGGCCTATATTGTTTAGATTTTCCTAAAAACATAAATTGACGTTGCCTTACAGGTACATGTATTTCACATATCTTCGCTATATTTCGTATCAGTGTTATATCAGGGCAACTGCTAATTATGGACCATCCCTACGTGTACACCACATGCTGCTAGCAAGTAGCTACTGAATAGAGTAAGAACTGTGGAAGGCAAAGGAAATCCACCATAGGAGTCATATTTTTCCAGCAATAGTCCACATTGAATTGTGGATAAGGCACAGCCTTTTGTGAAAGGATCAATCTGTTCATTAGTGAAGAGCTGCTTATGGGTTGCGCTAGCTGACTTCACTGTGAGTTGAAATAAACGATATGTTTAATCTCTGGCCGCTCCTGGTGATCATAGAAGTCTGATATATCTCTCTCTATCTCTCTTTCTCCCCCTCTCTCTCTCTTTCTCTCTCTCTCTCTCTCTCTGTCTCTTTCTCTCTTTCATGTTGCCAACATCTCATGCTACAATGAACCAAATTAGCATATCAGTGATATAATATTCTAAAACCCGGGAAATTCAGTTTCATGAAATTATATTCCATCAATACCTTCATTCTTCTGCAGCTAGATTTTTGTTTGATTTCACAACACGCATGAAATTCTTGTACAGTAAAATATTATGCTTCAATCAATTCCAAGTAGCATTTGCCTACAAAATTTATTAGTTAATTTTGTACTTGCAGTTCAGTACCAGTTGCCATTGAATCCAGATTGGTTCCTGATTTCTGTATTTTGGACGTTACAAATAATAATTGAGTGAGAAATGCAATTATTAAAACTCTATGAATGCAAAATAATCTTACAAGCATATAATGTGCGCATTTTTAATTATGCTATTTAAGTATGCGATTTTAAATTATTCCTTGAGATGGAATATTAGGTAGCCATTGATAAAAGGTAACATAATATTCGGATTTCAAATTACAGTATAAACTATGATATTATTATATGGAGTCAATTAACATAAGCACTTTATCGTCAGAAATAGTAGTTTTACAGTATTTTACGATTAGTACTGTTTGCTTTCTATTTAGCTGATATCAAATTAATAAAATCGGCGAAATGCTAAATATTGTGCGGAATAAAATATTGAACTTTTGACCTCCCAAGACTACAGCCAAGGGAAGTTTATCATTTACAGCCGCAGCCTGCTTGTCTGGTCACAGGAGGGTAACTGAGGTTGTTGGGATAGTTCCCATAAACCCCGAATCCACCGGATGAATCTCCTCCGGATCTGAATCCTCCATAAACCGGATATCTATCACCTCCGTTTACTGGCAGGCTGCTTGAGTATCCGGAATTAGAGAATCCTGCACCTCCTTGAGGTGGTTGGTTCCTGTAGACGTAAGCGTCTTCCACACGGATGGGTCCTTGAGATGAACTGTAGACCACTCTGTTGTCGCCGTAGTAAGCCGGCTGTGCCTGTGGGCAGCAACCACCGCAGCAATTTCCTCCGCAGAGACCGCAGCAGTTGCCACAGTTGCAGCCGCAACACTCGCCTGTTCCACAGTTGCAACCGCAACACTCGCCGTTACCACAGTTGCAACGGCACATTTCTCCGCATCCATTACAGCCGCACATTTCGCCGCATCCGTTACAGCGACACATATCACCGCAGCCCGGACCACAGCAGCGGTTCATGTCACAGCAGTAGCCGCAATCCCCGCAGTTACCGCAGTTGCCGCAGTTACGACAATCACCGCATCCCCACCCGTTGCCGGCTCCCTGGCAGCAGCAACAATAGCATAAGAATATGAAGAGCGTCAGAGCGCTGATTACAATGGGCACGATGATGGCAACCTTCTTCCACGTGTCATCATCGCTGCCGGACGACTCTGTGGTCTGTGCGGTGATTGGTGCTGCAAGTAATGACATTTTAATGTAATAACAACGATTAGTAATAACAACAATTAGAGTGCTACAGTCATCAATGACGACATCGAGCAGTATAGAGACAAAATCGAGCCGGCGAGCAAAAAGAAGGTCAAAAACGGTGCAAATTCCAAAATGCAGAAAATCTGTCCAAAGTTTAAATAAAATAAAAGTTTGTTAATTTTAACGATGAAATGTACATGCACTGTCAGGATTAGTGTCGACTGCGTCAAGAGGCAATTGATAAGAATGAATTTATTTGTAATAATAATAACAATAATTATTATTATTATTATTAACATTAATACAGCATAACGCCTCAGTCTCACAATATCAATGTACCTTAATATTTTTGAACACCATAAGATTATGAGTCTACAATTATACAGTAATATTCTATAATTATAGCATTAGTATGTACAATGTCAAAAATTGTTGAAAAAGACATTATAGAGAAATGATAGTCCATGAAGATATAAATATACATCATGCTATAATCTCATTGCCAGTAGTATCAGTAATAGACAGACAAATAATAGACAGTTATAGACCATTAGGCTATCCTTTTAGCGGTATGTGATTATCGGAGACTTTCGTCTAGACTAGCCTAGACCATGGAATCCGCTAAACCATGAAATTGAGCTCAAGACACTTCGATGACATTAATTATCTTATGATCAGTGGTTTAAATAGAATTAGGAATTTAAATAGAGCCTATCACAAATCCTAACACCAGGCCTATCGCATGGCCTATCACAAAGCCTATCACAGAGCCTATCACAAATATTATATAAGAGTGAAGTATTTGGGCATTCTAAATAGATCAATAGAATATTCGCCTAATAAAACTAATCTACTTAATTTCCCAATGCAATACTCCATGAGATGTCGGATTTGAGTAATTAGAAATTAGCCCCATATTTCCAAGTCCAATAAAAAGTTAAAGCCCAAATTCAAAATATGTCTTCGTTTTACAGGGCATGTCGCTAGGAAGGTTCGACTGTGGATTGAATCTAAAGCCTGTTGCTAATCCAACAAGGGTGCTAGTCAGTTTGTCCTTCTAAAAGTACCAATTTTTCAGAAATATTGATCTATTCATGTTAGTAAGAAGATCCGTCTATAGTTTTATATGCAGACGTCTATTAGAGAGTTAAAATATATCCTTCCGAATCCTGAGTCAATTTGTAGATTCGCTGTATGTCGCATTTAGTTAGATTCGCTGACGCTGACTTTAGTTAGATTCACTGATTCGCTCTTACTTTAATTTAAAAAATGCAAACGAAATAAAATAGAAAAATCAAAGGCAATTTTTCTGTCTTTTTATTGTCTCTTCTTTTATCTCCGTTTTAACTAAGGCACGCATACTTGTTAAATTGTCTCAATTCACGTTTGATCTGTAAATTGAAGTTAAACTTGGCTTTAGACTATAATTATATTTTATTTTTTATATTTATTTCACTCGTTTACTCTCTACTTTTTAACAATTCAGACTTCAGTGATAACTTTTACAATTACTGTCTAGCACAACTCCAACATTATTCTACGCATAACTTAGTTCTGACAATATTATTTTGTATATAAACACTAGGCCTAATTATTCCAAGCTGCTCAATCAACTATAATTATTTTTAAGTAGCATACCGTAAAACTGCGCCAAGACAAAGGCGCATACAGCAACAACGTAAAGTGGCTTCATGGTGAACAGTTAATTTACAGAACCACCAAGAACAGTTACGACGTTTGCCGTTCGCCTCTCACTCGTTACTGGTCTGCTCTTCGTTTCTATGGGCATGACATCAGCCCAACTCTGCCCGCTCTCTTGTGACGTCTATTATTTGGCTCTTTGAGACCCCATTCAATAGCAAACATCTAGGGTGGAGCTGAAAACTTTGCATACCCATCGGCCCGTGTCTTTAACGTTATGAAGTTACGTGTCTTTAGCGTTCATTGATGTTATATTGACCGGAATGGATATACCTAACCTGATTTATTTATCAAAACAATTTGGCAATTTAATTTCACTTATTGATTAATAATTGACAATTGTTTCAATCACTAATTGCTTTTAAAGTTTTTAACGACACACGTTTTTATGATAGATTTTTCCTTTGCCTCTAAATGCTTAATAAATTAACAGCACAATAAGTTCACAACGCCAGCAAATAGTTGAGAAAATATTCGAAGGCAATAGAGGAGAAACTGCACTTCTAAATCCATATTTGTCTCAACTTAAGGCTTGTCAAATTTTTGATAATGCTCAGAATTCGTGATTTCACCAACTTGGTCATCGATAACGTGCTCGCTTTGAGTAGGAAGCAAAAAAATGAGTAGGTATTAGAATTAGAACAAGTGCTGGAGACACTCCGCTAGTCACGTGACCTCTCCTCCGCTCAGACCTGGATGTGGGACTGCAGGATACCTCATGCAGTTACTCGCTAAGTACGATTTTCTTCTAAACACATTAAATTTATTTTATTAATTCGGGAGAGAGGGCGGGAATGGACAGTTGAATTGTAGCTCGGGGTGTAGTGAAACAGCGGGGGTTGATGGGTATGGTCTATCGCTGCAGTTTACCAGAGTGACAATGTTACCTGGAGCAGTGGCAACACTGTGGGTAGGTGTATTGTGAGGAAGAAGGGAAGGGACGTAATATTGTTATTTAGATTAGGACTACTTTTATATTAATTAGATTAAGCCTTTCATTTAGTTTATATTCAATTAAATTACATTATATTAATCTTTCTTAATTGATGCAATTGGAATATATATTGTACTCTGTATGGACTTAGAATGTCTCAATAGCGTAGGAGTAACGTCATGAAGTTTTAAATGACAGATCCTGAGGTGAATTGAAATCTGGTGGGTTCGAATCCCAGCCGCGCTGATCTGAGAGTCAAATCTCGGACAGTCAAAGCACTGGTTATACGGGAAATGGTCTAAATTGCCCAACGGTTTAAACTTGTGTATTAAAAAGTGACAGATATCAACATAGTTGATAATTTCACTATAATGCGTGTTTACTTTTTAGGAATATGTACCCTAGATCTGATATTTGACAGGACACAAGAGAGTGGGAAGCATACAACTAACTATTTATTTCTAAAACAGAAAACAAAATTAATCGATGCATTCATCAAATTCAACTACTAATCAGCTGACTTGCTACGTAATTCTAGTACTAGCGCAAAATTCCACAACTAGATAAAATTTTGCAGAAAATACGTCATCCAGTAAACCTATACCCTCTTCAGTATTTCAGTCTATCGTTGAAAGTGTTACGCGCCGAAGATTCTCAATGACTTTCTTCACCCAACCCTAATCGCCTTCATTTTCTCAGCTACCCTTTTTGTCAACAGTAACATCTAGCCTCTTTGCAGTTTGTTAACTTTTAGAGATATATTAGATGGAGTATTATACCTGAACTACAACTGTGCAAACGAACGATTTTAAGATCGTTATCCTCTTGAATATAATCTACTTCAAGAATGACTTCAATTCAAATGTGCGAGCCTATTAAAGCAATCATCTATCAAACGAAGTAACATTAGTCAAATGGTCATTTTTTATATTAACTGTAATAACTATATTACATAAACATGGTATTTAAAATAATACGTAAAGCATTCATTACTGATTTATAAGTGTTTGATATTTATCTTGTCGCCCATTAAAGCATTGCCTAACGGCAGGGCCACTGCATATAACGTTTTATTGTGTAACATTAACAACTCTTTTATTTTTTATTGCAATATCGACTGTATAGTTTTGTCTTATTTTGCTTTAAAGTTTGCATTGTTTCTCGTTGCTAATAATTAGTTAAATTATAAAAAATAGTAGGCCTAATTGCTATTAGATAATAATAAGTGTAATTTTGAGTCGTGTATTGATTATAGTGAGTTTCGCAGGGTGGCAAACCCATATTGGTATGCCTAAAAACTCATCCAATATATTCTATCCTATCACAGACTTATCTCAGAGCCTATCTCAAAGCCTATTACAACGCTTATACAAAGCCTATCACAAGGCCTATCAAAAGACCTATCACAAAGCCTATCACAAAACCTTTCACAAGACCTATCACATGGCATATCAAAAGGCCTATCACAAGGCCTATCACATAGCCAATCACAGGGTCTATCACAATACCTATCAAAAGGCCTCTCACATGTACATGTAAAACCTATCACAAAGTTTATCACAAAGCCTACATGTATAGCAAAGCCTATCAAAAGACCTATCACAAAGCAAGAATAACATGTATAGCAAGGCCTATCATAAAGCCTATCACAGGGCTGTCATAAAGCCTATCACAAGGCCTATCATAAAGCCTATCACATGGCTATCATAAAGCCTATCACAAGGCCTATCATAAAGCCTATCACAGGCCTATCATAAAGCCTACCATAAAGCTTATCGCAGGACCTATCAAAAGTCCTATTACAAAATCTTTATCTCTCTGCGCAACACGGGTACCTACAACAACGTTCATTTCCTCAAAGACTCTCATGCAGAAGGGTCAATGTATTACTTGTGTATAAAGGTAAGCCTGCGTGATGCAGGTGTATGAGCAGAAGATGCATGCGCTTAGGCCTACGTGCTCCGAATGAACTCTCGGAAGCACAATAGGCCTACGAACAACTCTCCTGCTAGAAAAGCTTAACAATTTAATAACCATGCAAGAAGCTGTGGCACATCATTCATTCTGTACATAATTTAACTAAAAACCATATTAGCCTTCTGTACTATATCACACTTTTAGGACTATACGTGAATGCTGTACCTCTATTTGCTACTATTATGTCGCTTATAGGTGTATTGCTCTATTATATTCCCAGTCAAGTTCTTGTATTGCAGAGTCTTCTTTCTCTATGCAATTGTAATGTTCGTAGGCTGTAAAAGAAGTTGAATAGGCCCATTGTTGTATCATTCAATTCAGTCGTAGTGAAATCAGTGAATGATACGTATGGAGCTACAAGAATACATGTATTATGCGTAGTCTAACTTTCACTAGTGCTCTACTAAGCGATAGTTACAAGGTACATATTTATTTTTAAAACAATCACTAATACCAGCCCTCGGGTACCCGGGTACACCGCCCCGGGTACCCGGCCCCCGGTTAACCCTCCTCCCGGTGTACCCCGGCACCCGCCCCCAGGTACCCCAACCCTGGGGTACCCCGAGTGCCCCCGGGTATGCCTGGAGCCACCGGGAGCCCCGGGTACCCTCGCCCCCGAGTGCCCCGGTCGTTACACCGACCCAGGATACCCTTGGGTATCCATGATGGGGTACCCTAAGCAGGTACCCCACCCCGGCCAAGGTATCCCTTGTGCTGATATTCAATTCCTGGCACCCTACTCAGAGATACTTCACTCCGAGGGACCCCGCCCATGCATTTCCCTAATTAGCGAGCCGAAGCTCTCACCGCCGACCAGGAACGAGACGCCTCGAGCTCGGCAGTCAAACAGAGGAGGGATTGACCGAGGTCAGTCCCGCCTCTACTGCAAGAGAGCCTTGCGGCCACTTTTTAACTTCTCAGTTAACTGATGGTGAGTGTTACAAGCACTCAAGTAGTCGCCTTTTATACTGCCTCAGAGGCGCTACCGTCACGTTATTGTAAAACTGGTTTAAACTGGTTACGCTAATTAACCGCTCATCTGATTTAACCGTTTATCAGAATTAACATAATGTGTGTGATTATAAAATCGTGGAAATTTACTGACAAATTGATAAGTGACTGATTCCTTGAATCGGCTATATATGGAGTAATACATAATAGATATACAGTAGTATATAAATGTGCATGTATATCTACAGTAGCCTATGTTAGTAATAATAATAATAATAATAATAATAATAATAATAATTAGACTGCTACAGTCATCAATGACAACATCGAGCACTACTGAGACAAAATCAAGCCGGCGAGCAAAAAGAAGGTCCAAAAACTGTGCAAATTCCAAAATCCAGATAATCAGTCCAAAGTATATAGTCTAACATAAATAAAGTATATAATAAATAATATATAATAAAGTATATAACATTAGTATATATTATGATGCAATTAGACAGTACTCGACGCTAAATAATTATTGGCAAGAAATTAGAAAGATTCTTTTTACATACAAAAACTTAAATAGTGCTTATTTGAACATGAAACTACAATTTAAACTTCAGTTAAAGATACAGATGCAATACTATTTTCAAATTTGCACGTTTTGGGCCTTTATCTTTTTGCTTACTGGTTTGGATTTGTCGCTATAATGCTAGATGTTGTTATGACTACAGTAGTTTGATTTAAACTTTGCTAGCCGGATTTTAGCCGAAAAGTCCCTCACCGCTTAAATAAATATAAACACGCATTATAGTGAAATGATCAACTATGTTGATAACTATCACTTTTTAAAACCACGTACATATTTAAACCGTTAGGCAATTTATTCCATTTTCCGTGTAACCAGTCCAGTGAATGTCCGAGATTTTACTCTCAGATCAGCGCGGCTGGGATTCGAACCCACGAGGGTTCAATTCACCTCTTTATCTGTCATTTAAAACTTCATGAAGTTACCCACGGGCGGATCCAGGAATTTTTTTGAGGGGGGGCCCAAATTTTTTTTTGAGAGTAGACAAGTTTCTGTGGATGTAGCTCAAAATTTGTTCACTACTGCGTTCGGCTCATAGAGTGAGTGTATCCCCGTACCTTACCCCACCCCCCCCCCCCCGCTCATACCCGTCAGGGGAAAACCTAAAATCCTACATTTGTTTGGAAAAGTAGGTTAATTTTTTCACCTCTGAAGAAACTCTGCGGATCTCGACGAATTGCAAAAGTGACCTAATTTTGGCGGTGGGGGGGGGGGGCTTAATCCCCTTCAAACCAAGGCTGTTTGCACCACTGCTATGGGACAGAGTTCATATTTTTTACTTACACCCTTTTTTCCTCGAATGCAGTGGTTATGCATTGGTTCAAGTGAAAGTTGAGAGCTATAGTGAAACGGTCAACATTGTTTTGGACCCCCTTCCATTCTACAGTGCTCCTAGTATATCCTAGAAAAAAATCGAGCTATCGAAACTGAGTTCCCTGTCGTACACTCCCCGGGGCCCCCTAACCACTGTCATTACTAATATATTTACACATAGAAATTGCCATAGAAACAATGAAAATATACCCTGTCCTACCCTCCCCGGCCCCCCCCTTAACCACCTCCATTTCTAACATATTTTCACATCGAAATTGCCATAGAAACAATGAAAATATACCATGTCTTATCCTCCGGCGGGCCCCCCTAACCACCACCATTACTAACATATTTTCACATCGAAATTGCCATAGAAACAATGAAAATATACTCTGCCTTACCCCCCCCCCCGGCCCCCCCTAACCACCTCCATTACTAATAAATTTTCACATCGAGATTGCCATAGAAACAATGAAAATATAGTTTAAAATTTTTTATAGGCGGACCTAAGGGGGAGCCCGGGCCCCCTGGATCCGCCACTGACGTTACCCTTACGCTATTAACTTTCAATATGCCTCTAATGTTATATTATATTACTAATATTGCATGCTTCTAATCATGATATCAGCCGAAAATTTATTTTAGTCAGCCTAAATCCCTTATAAAATCCGGCTGATGGATCTACATGTAAACTGTTTTTAGAGTTACGAATTCATATACAATTTTTGTGTTTTTATAAATTCATTTTAAGTTTACTTTTACTTTCATAAAGTTTTTATTTCCGCCAATGTGGTTTTGTTTACAAACAGAAAATCAAGTCAAAATTTATGTTTTTTGGTTAATTATAAACTGTTAAGATACCGATTATCATGGATGAATCAATTACTGGTATGCAAGCATTAGTATGTCATTTGACAATTAAGAATATTGCCATCTGTCTGTACTAATCTTTTATAATGTAGTATATTTCGTATTATCGTTAATGAACATGTGATTACTATTATGCAACATTTTCGTTTATTATCAAAAATCTGACATGCCTCAGAAAACTTACTTGTATATATAGATTGCACAAGTTAATGAAATTCCGAAGTAAAAATAGATGATAAAGATCAATAGCGTTTTCTATAAATAAGCCAAGCGGTGCAATTTTACCCAGCGTAAGGACATTTTAAAAGGCCGTGTAAATTAATGCATCCGATTTTCTCGATTTGATTGTGCTTTGAGCTTTCATTGATTGGAGTAGCGAATGCATGATGTGCTCCAAATTACGTTGTATAGCAAGAAGCTTTGTATCATTGCAGTGACAAAGTAACTGATAAGTGGTTTTGCTGGAGATATGCGTTCTTCTAGCAGTTGTAGAAATAGGCGAATGCTGTGATAGTCTTTCTACAAATATTGGTATAATTAATGTTTAAAAATAAATCAGCAACGATGGCTTATACGCAGCTTATGTGGTGGTGAGATGCCTGGATGGATAGCACGCTTGCCTGAAAAGCAGGAGGCCATTGATTTGAATCCCAGCTGGACCATCTCTGACAGCATCTCTTGAGATACAGAAACAGACTTTAAACATAGCTTTGCTTTTTGCAGTTATAATTTGCTCAGCAGAGACTGCGTAATTGGCATAAGTAAAGAAATGCAGATTGATACAGATTTTACAAAAGTTACTGTGCTACTCACACCAACAATAAACTAATATATACATAAATCAAAATAATTCCACTGATATAAGAGCAATATATATTAATTTTTCCTTAAAATGAAATCAATCTATTTGCTTCTATAGCAGTGAGGCAAGTATTAGGCAGGCAATTATTGAGATGAGTTTAAGTAAGCAATGAACAGTTTATTAAAATCCTGTAATATGTCTTAGGTACTTATGAACAGCATTATTAACTAAAACATTATCTAATGACAGGAGACGAGATTAATGAAAATATTATAGTGCCCTTATTTAAGGACTTCTGTGATATTTGCCATTGCCACTTCCTAAAATTTTTTAACAAAGTGGCTTTACTCGTACACATTCAAATCTTCAAACTCTAAGTGAATATTTGTAAAGATTCAGTCCACTGAATATATTAAAGCATGATTCTACATGATAAGCTGTGAGAAAGGACTTAATAAACGAAAAAATTTGTAATTACTTAGAATTGTTCAAATTATTAGGCTGGGACTTCATAAACTAAAAATTAGTAATTACTTAAAATTGTTCAAATTATATTAATAATTGTAATAGTTCACCTTATTTGGCATTAAACAGGTATTTTGAGTCACTTGCGAGATCCATCGTTAGGTGCTGCAGGATTTACTAAACTAGTGCGGTACCTGTGGCAGAATGATTCTATTCCAAATAAGGAACAGTACTTGCTGGATGCTGTCTCAGATTATTTGGTGGAGAGACACAGGTTCTTATACTATTTCATTTTTCATATTACACTTGCAAGAGTAATAGACACAAATGCCATCACACAGATTAATTGAACCTTTATACTGCTGTTTAAAGTAATCTCTAAGAGCATGCAAAGTATGATTTTATATTGCAAATGTGGAATTGTGGAAATATTATAATTATTTAATAAATCTGTAGTCAGAGAAGGGCATAAATTGTGCACTCTTATACAGAAAATGAGCATATAGCCGCTAGCGTATTGCCCTGTGCGCGATATTTCTTTTTGTAGTTTGTGCTTTATGAAGTGCCTGATTATGATTACTCTGTTAACCGATTCATTTAAGAAATATGGATTAATAAATTGATTTTTTATAGCTAAATCACTCTTGGAAATAATACTGATAACTTTTTTACATTTATCATTTTTACATCATTTTTTATCAAATAAACTACATATCTGATTTTAATTATTTTACAGGAAACTGTCGGTAGATGATTCGATTTTCCTATGGCGATGTTTCTCAGAAATATTGCAGAACATCAATCGAGTTTCTGGCAAAATTTCTGTGATTTCTGGTTTTGTCAAATCAGACATGATCATGGTTTGTAGCAACAGAAACTATTCTGCTTTCATAAAGTTCATCAAGGAAGTTGGGTGCGAATTTGACATACTTGCAGTGTAGTCTAGATACACTGCAAGATTTTCTACTCAGAACTCGAAAGCATTAATTTAATGTCTGATTATGTTTATAAAGTCGAGCATGATAGATGTAGTGCGTGGTTATGAACTGATTATTTTCAGGGTGATTAATTTTATTCTGACTAATGTAGTTTCTAATTTATATATTTCATATTTCCTTTCAAGCTATTTCCTACTCTATGGCTTTCATGTGACTTTCATTCTACTATTAGTTGTTCTTTATAAATTCATTTACAGATATATAGATTAATTTTTATGTATATATTGATTTGTATTTATAGATTGCTTTGTATTTTTAGATTGATTTGTATTTACGGAATGATTTACAAGTATAAACTTATCATGTGTAGATTCTTTTGCAACTATTGGAACATTGTGCTCAAGAAAGTGAAAAGAATACTGAGCAATCTTTAGAGACCTACATTGTTTCATCGAGCTGTTCAATGTTAAACTCTCCCGGTGTTACCCTGTCACCCATTTCTCAATTTGGGAGTTTGGTATGTCTATTAGAGTTCTAGCACTCATCGGCAATGTATTATTTGCTAGAAGAACAATGCATTCTTGTTTAATATTGATTTTAATGGTAATGATTTTATCTAAATTTTAATATTTGATTAGAATACTAGGATTAATTAAATTTTGTGATATAAAATAGTCTTGCAACAAAATGCATTGCAAAGAAATATACAACTTATTTTTCATCTGGAAGCTCTCAAATTTTTTTGCTATACAAATATCAATTTAGATTATATTAGGCTTTATATAAGATTAATATGGATATGTTGCCAGATTTATAAGTGTTCTTTTGTTGGGTCCAAAAGTTTATTTGCATTTTTCCAGCTTTTCCTGTGGTGTGATAATTTGTGTAGCTGCTTGGTCAGTTTGACACTGTCAGACTTTTAAACGAGTTATTTTGATAAAACATAAATTTCTCATTGATTTGTGTAATGGATTGTTCAGTACTGCTTATTTTACTCTATTGTATTGAGATGTAGTAACATGTACTGTTATATTAATAGATTATTTAATGAAATATGGATTGTAAAAGTATCTGAAATAAGCGAGTGGTAATAATTTGTTTAGCTACGTCTGATGACATCAGCAGTACAGCTGGCGTACAGATCTTTCAATGCCGGGAGAGATAGTACTAGTTATACGCAGCTTATCAACACTTCTCTGCCGTTGTTTATGACAGCACAGAGGCAAAAAAGAAATCCTCATCAGGTTTTATTTATGTTTTTTTCATGAATATTTAGCGAACATTAAAGCATCGTTGTTTTGTTAAGGAATGACATTCACAATTCTTTTGTTAGCCAATGGCCTTCAATAAAAATCAAATAATGGCTCGGAGTTGATCAGAGAGTAATTTTATATATGTTTGTATTTTCTAATCTAAATAAATATAGTTTATTACAATAAAAACAACTGATATTTTGTAAATTTCTGTTGCTCTATTTTAAAAAAAAAATTGGTGTTTAAACTTTACTTCTTTTCCATGGTGCTAGTTATGACGAAATTTGTGGAAAAGATTTATTTATTTGGAATTTCTGCATTTATTCTTTATATAAATAAAATATATTTAATACAGGTATTAATTGATTTCTTCTACCACAGTGACATCTTTTCTTTGGGGACAGTCGCATAGATTGTAACTTTAGTTTCACTTTTTGAATAATCTAAATAAACTAATTAAAGATTGTCTACAATATTATATTCCTCAAACTACTGCTGTAACTGATTTTATAGTATTGATTAACATTACTGTACCTTTTTCAGCTTTATACTTTTAATATGATAGTATTAACCATACTCTTATAATTTTACCATCATGTAACTATACTCATTTGTTTGTTTGGTGCTCCTTGATTTGTTATATATTAAGATTTATTACAGCTATAATAAATGGGGATGAGCTGGTGGATTGTTGGCAAGTATTTCAACAGCAGATCTGTAAGTGCAGGGTTCAAATCCTGAGCTGTCCCTGTCACTAACATACTATCAAGCAGGAAACTGACATTAAACTTAATTTTACTATTTTAGCCTTATAAGAGACTTCTTTGTCTCTGTATGATTGTCCTTTGCATTGAGCTGTCATTTATGCAAAGTTCAATATAATTCTTTGCAGTTGTTTTGATGAAATTTGGTTCTATTTTTTATTTTAGGTTATGTCTCAAGTGAGTGCTAAGCTCTTTCAGCCTGCATTTCAGTTGAAAAGTCTGATGGAAAATTCTGATTCAGAGGTTCAGAAAGAAGCAATGAATAATTGTGTCGATGGCTTACTTGGGCAGCTTTCATCCATTATCTTTCACAGGTATTTTGCTATCGCATAGATCATCATCAGCATCTTTCCTGGAACCCCAGTTTAGCTAGGATCAGGATACGAATAGACCTTACACTTTTTTATTCGATTCAGACAATTTTATAGCATTTTGTGGAGCCTAGGCGCTCACCAACAAAATGCTCTTTCAGATGTTGATATAGATCACGGTGTTTTGTTACCTTTTACAACTTGTGCAGTCCATGGTTGATCTATGCTTCAGTAACCCATACACAACACGGGTAATTAGTTATCTTGTGCAGCAATTTTTATTGAAAGTGTTAAAATTGCAAAATTACAGTAGTGCCAGACTTAAATCTCTGTTTCCATCTTTTACAGATGCAGCCTTTTTCAGATTGCCTGGAACACCACAATTAAATTTGACTACAACCTTTTTGTTTTCTAGAATTTGTATTACATTTGCATTGTCATTTAACAGCACAAATGCTAGTTATATTGTCTTTTTGAGCTACTTGAGTTTTATTTTTTATTATTGCAGAGATCTCATTCAGTACTATGAGCTTTACTTGAATATTAAATATGGCATCAAGACAGAATGTGCGATGAATATTCCAAAATTCATTGAAAATTTCTTCAATAAATTAGCTACCGACTTGCAGGTACGTATTGTCAAGTTAAAATTCTATAATATAACGGGATTTAACACCTTATGGTGTTCTTATTCTGTGGAAAAACTGAAATGATTTTTATGGAAATTATGACTATTTTAATTTATAGAACAATCATTGTATAGCAAGATATTTGCATTTGCTATCTGTATATTTTGTAAAACATCTCAAGTGATTCAATATATTCAAAGATGAAAATTATGAATATCAGTTTCAATTACAGAGCAAATTATTCTGCACAGTTTCTATATTAAACTGTTTGCGATACACATTTTCAATATATAATTTTTATGGGCGCATAAATTACTATTGTTTATGGTGTCACTTGTGATTTTTTTATTGCTATGGATGAAGTATTGAAGATTATCATTTTAATGAGTTATATGACCTTCCCCTCCAGGTATAATTAGATTTTATAGGAGATTAAAATTTCACCTGCACATGCACATATGTAATAATAGTGTACCGATTGTATAATCTAAACCTTTTTGTAGAATGATGAGACCAGACGAAGTGCATTGAATTCTGTGCCATGGTTGTTTCTGGAATTTACAACCTGCTACAGGTGAAGATTTTTAAATAGAAGTGTTGTTAAAATTGTTCAATGTTAAATCTTCATTTTTATTTTACTAAAATATAATTAATTAGTATGAAAATCATCAATTAATGATGAACAGTTTAGATTCTATATAATTATGAGCCTACTTTCAACAGAAATCATATTCATCATCATCTTCCCTTAAATCCCAGTTTAACCAGGGTCGGGGTATGAATAGACTTTCTCCAATCCTCGCTGTACCGTACCATATCATCAGTCAATCCACTATTTTCATGTCCTTCTTAATTACCTCATCCCACGTCAATCGTGGTCTACCTGTCTCTAGCTTAGTATCCAGCTCTTCCCTCCAAACTCTCTACTACATCCTCATCTGCCTTTCTCACAATATGCCCATACCATCTCAATTTCGACTGAGCCTACCTATCCCCTATCTTTCAACAGAAAGGAATTACTAAAATTCTGATATTAATCATTAACGCTCTCAGTCCACTATTGACTACAGAAACTAATAAAGTCATCATTAAGTCATTAACTAGGTTATAAGTGTATGCTCGATCAACGCACATCATTAAATCATTAACTAGGTTATCAGTGCATGCTCGATCAAGTCATCATTGTTAACTAGGTTATCAGTGCATGCTCAATCAAGTCACATCAATAAATAATTAACTAGGTCATCAGTGTGTGAGCATACACTGATAATTATAATCTCCACAGCGAGTGAAGTATTGACTTTCTCAGAAGTCATTCAATTCCATAAGTTATCAGTTTCAGTCATTTCTAAACGGATACAGACCTTGGTTTTCAATTTTTATTTTTTGTGGCATATATTTCTGGCCAATTTGGAAATATCAATTTGTGAATACAAGTTTGTGTTACAAATATTTACAAACCTAGCTGAATTTGGTGAAATATGCTGAAACCGGATTTTCAAAAAGACAGAATCTGGTACATCCCATAAAATATATGTAATTCTCTTGTGCGTATTGCAGGAAACTGTTAGAAAATCTGCCATTTATGTTTCTACAATTTCTATGCAAGGATATTCTGAAGATTGTTTTCATCAAGAGTGAAGCTACTGATATGTAAGTTTTTCTTATTGGAATTTTTTGTGCAGATTCGCTTTTACTTTATATTTGCTTTTATATATATATGCTTTATTTAATATGATTTGAGTATATTTAACTACTTTACCAAATCTTGTCAGATTCCATCATATAAACTGAGATGATACTTGTCAGGTTTAATATCGAATATATATATGCTAAGAAAATTCGTGGAAAATGTTATTCCTTTCAAATTTATGCTTTTGATGTTGATTTACGGGCATCATTTAATTGGAGGCAAATATTACATCATTGAATCAAAACCTTTTCTAGTTGATAAACTGCAAAGGAACAGTTAGCTAACTGTATAGAATAGTTTTGTTTTACTCAGGCCATCTAGCTAAAAAATTGGAATTTTGGCTTGCATACTTGTGCAATACTTTTTCGAAATCTTGTAATGGGAATGCATGCATTAATGACCGCTGTTTTTTATATCATGCAGGTATGATCAGACAGCTGTTGCCAGTTTTCTGTCAGTAGACGAACAGTTGAGTTGTTTGAGCAGAATACTTGAATTACTCGTCAGTCTGGATTTGTACGATCAGCGGCTGGACGAGAACGACACTAGGCTTACGTGGCAAGTGTCGGTGCTAGAGTGGCTGCTGCGGCAAGACAATAGGTGGTTTAGAAATAATATAGAAATAAAATAATATGGTATAGATGCTACCATCTAGTGACCAATGGCACGGATTGGATGGTTGAGTGAATAGCCTGCATTCCTGATAAACAGGAGGCTACTGATTCGAATTCCAGCCTGTCTCTAATAGTATCCCTTGTGGTACTCGGCATGGTTTGTGTGCTGTGGGAACGTCCCTGACTTCATTCTTTGATGAGCAATTGGATGTTAAACCTTCACTATGATTATTATTATTATTAGCAGTAGTAGTACGTTTTAGTAGGTTTATTATATGGAGGTAAGTTTAAGGTCTATGTTTTCGATTGAAAAAGTCTACTATCAGAGATGGTGTAGAGGGGTTTTTAACCCGTTCTCTTGTACATTTCATTCACATATGCTACAGACTAGACTGCCAACTGGTATGGCTATGATATGCTATATTATTCGATTTTGATCATTTTAAAATTGTTGCATAAACCTGCGGTATACAATGTATGAGACAGAAAATTATTTTCCAAGAAACCATCTATTAAGAAGATGGAAGAAATTTCTTCCTCAGCTTTAAACAAAGGCTTCTAGTCTCCTACTACAACTCAGACGGCAATTGTTTTGTCAATTCTGCAGTGAATGTCTGCTATATAAAGATATTTAAATTTTTAAATAATTAAATTTTATATAGTTATTGTTTCTAAAGAACTTTCTTAATTTTTACCATAACGATTAATTTAACTAGATTTGATTGTGCTGCTTTTCAGATGCAGTGCATGGTTCTTGAGTTTGAAGCAACTATTGCGTCTTATTCCTTCTTCTATAGAGAAAAGACTTGTTCCCATTCTTCATTGTGCTTGGCCTTCGCTTTTATGTGAGGTAAGAACATTTAGAATTAGTTGTATTTGTCGTGCTTTATGTGTTGCTGTTGCAAGAATATATCTACTTGCACTTCATCTGAGCATGGGACTGGGATATAGCGTAACAGTTTGAGTTACTTAGAATATTTAGAATATCTCTTGGATATTAAAATAGGATATCCTAAATTAGGATATCCTCTTGGGCCATGGAAGGTTAATCTTGTTTTGGAGATTGCTGCCGATTGGCGCAATCAATAGCAAAGATACAATTAACCATGGATAGGATTGATAATAACCTGCCGGAAACATGTAAAGCAGTCTCGAAGTCCACCGGCCATTGCACCGCTATAGAAATTGTCGTAGGTTATTATTACTATTATTATTTCAGGAGTGATATGTCCATAATTTATTAATATGCTAAACTCTTTTTTAACTCCGGTATCATGCATGGTTTTATTTTGCTGTAGATGCCTTTCAGTGCATTATTTTTCATAAACTAAACTTTGAAAGGTGTCTTTGAAAGGGGTTTCTTTGAACTGAAATTTGAAATAAATTCATCTTCCTTTTGCGGTTTGTAATAATAATAATAATAATAAAGGTTTAACGTCCGTTTCCTCATCCAGGGATGATGTCAGGGACGTCCCCAACAGCACACATCACTACAGATCAATTAACCCAGACCAATCTGAGAAAGAAATATGCTGAGAAGTAAGGTCCTAAACGAAAGCCAGTCTGGTGATCAAAAAATGGTCAAGGTAGATTGATTATGTCTATGGTGGGAAAAGGCAAGTTTTTAGCTTGCTAGAGAATGTTGAAAGAGAAGAACAAGAGCGAAGATTAGCAGGTAAAGAGTTCCAGATTGTGGGTGCTGCGTAAGAAAATGAACATTGCCCAATGTCATGAGAATATTTGGAACTGAGAGAAGATTGGCATTGGTGGAGCGAAGTGCACGTGAGGGACGATAGGGAAGAAGAATTTCAGATACGTAAGAAGGCTTGCCAAATCGCAGAGTTTTGAAAGTTAATAGAGCAATTTTATATTTTATGCGTTGATTAACAGGGAGCCAATGAAGACTGCGAAGTAGAGAAAGAGAGCGAAATTGAAGTCGAGAGGACTTACTAACAACACGTGCAAGAGAATTTTGGATGTGCTGCAAATGACTGAGAGAAGAAGTAGGCAACCCATGTAATAATGAATTACAGTAGTCGAGCTTTGAATGAACTATAGAATTAACAAGGATAGTGGCTGAATTTCTAGTAAGGGATGGACGTATTTGCCTAGTCTGACGAATCTGAAAGAAAGAAGCGCAACAAACAGAAGAGATACGGGATTTAAAGTCAAGGTTTTCATCAAATATGACTCCAAGGTTTTTGGCGGATCGAGAAGGTGAAAGAGCAAGATTCTGAAAATTAACAGAGCTATAGGTAATTTTACTTCTTTGCAAAGGAGTGTCAATTAAAAGGTATTCAGTTTTGGAAGGATTAACAGCAAGACGGTTAGCACAAAACCAGGAATAAACCTTGTCTAGAATGGATGAGAGATGAGCCAGTTTTTAATCAGAATCATGATTAGATAAGGAAATATATAGTTGTGTGTCGTCTGCATAGAAATGAAAATTTATGGAGGACTGAGCAAGCAGGTAGCTAAGAGGAGTGATTTATAAAGAGAAGAGCAATGGACCTAGCACTTAACCTTGAGGAATACCTCGTAGGAGGGGTAGTTCAGAAGAGCGATTTTGACCAATAACAACTGATAGTGTGCGACATGAGAGATATGATGTAAGAAGGGAAAAAGCAGAATCAGATATGCCAAAACAAGATATAAGCCTATTTATTAGGATGCCATGGTCAATTGTATCAAAGGCAGCAGAGAGATCTAGAAGAACCAAGGCAGAAACCTGTTTACTACTCATGGCCAAGCTAGATCATTGTGTATACGAAGAAGAGCGGTTTCAGTAAAATGGAGTTTTCTATAGGCAGATTGATAATGAGAGAGAGAAGGGAAAGAATCAAGATGAGTGCATAAACGGGTATAAATTACCTTTTCAAGAAGTTTAGAGATGAAGTTAAGATTGGAAATAGGACGGTAACTGGAAAGATCATATTTTGGTAGAGAAGGCTTTTTTAGCAACTGCTTGTTTGAAGGAGGTCGGGAAGATACCTTCTGAGAGTGAGAGGTTGATTAAGTAAGTAATAGGAGCAACTAAAACATCAATACAGGATTTCAGTAAGCGTGTAGGAATAACATCAAGCAGCAAGATGAGTCGGTAGAGCGAAGTATAAAATTGCGTATTTCTTCCGGTTTAGCTGGTTCAAAACTAGAAAGTAGTGGTGGTTCAGGCATATTTACAGAAATGGAGTTGGAGGGTATAGAGCTACAGAGTTTGGCTATTTTGTCATCGAAAAAGTGGAGAAAAGAGGTAGCAAGAGAAGATGGTGAGGTGGTAGTGGGGAGTGACTTGGGAATGGTGCGATCAAGCAGAGAGTCGAGTGCTCCCCATAATTTCTTGGGACAATTTTGATTCTGCGAGATTAGATTTTGATAATACAAGCTTTTAGCAGAAGTAATCATTTTATTTAATAATTTTCTTTGCATGAGGTACTTGGACTTAATGTCTGGATTTCTTAGTTCAGGTGGATTTTTCAGATCCATCCTGAACTTAGTTTGGAGTTTTGAACGTTCAGATTTTTGTTTAAGAATTTGTTCAGAAATGAATGGTTGCCTAGGGTTTGAGCGGCAATGAATGGTCTTGAGAGGGGCATGTTTGTCTAATATGGAAGAAAGTATGGAGCTAAATTGAGCTGAATATTCAGAAACAGTTGAAGATGGATTGAAATACAAAGAAGAGGACACAATATCAGCAGAGAAGTCATCAATGTTAATAGAAGAGAGTTTTCTATAAGTTTTAAGTGTTCTGGAAGGGTGTAAATTAGTAGTGAGGGCTAAAACAAGATAAATTGAAAGAAAGAGCAATGAAAGTACATCTATAGCATGAAAAATGGGAAATGATTTCTTTCTATGGGTGAAGCAGAAAGAAATTAACCAATTCAAGTAAAGGTAACAAACATTGTAGGATAAAAAGGTGTTTAAATGTTAAGATAAAAAGCACGGTAAAAAAGTGAAAATTTTAAAACAAATATGTTTAAACCATTATCTTAAATTAGAAGGAAATAAATGTATATTGAAATGTAGAAAATTATAAGTAATATAGTAGAGTAAAGTATATGAGAAACAATTTAACGAATTAAGATAAAAAATTAAATTAAAAACTATATAAAGATATTGTTTGTAAATAAAAGTGTCATCCGTTAGGCTCAGCTTAGACTCTCCTTGAAATAAATTCATCTTCCTTTTGCGGTTTGTAATGCCTTAAATCTGAATAATTGTTGATAAATTAAAATTTTACTTTTTAAAAGTCTGCTTATATATACCTTTTAATTTTTCATGTTTCTTAGATATCAGAATTGTTTGAATCTAGTATCAATATTAATTTCTGTGAAATTCAAATGATAAATGAATAATTTTCAAATAGTTCTGTGTGCTTTGACATTAGTGTACTTTCGGTTGCTGACAGTGTAATGTCGATTATTAAAGGATTATTGTATTACTATTGTTTACTCTATCAACCTACAATTTAGTCATATTTCATTGATACTGGTTTTACCTTGTCTTAATGGTTTCGCTCTTAATGAAATGAAGTGGTTGTCTGCACTTGTTTCATCTGCAACACAACTCCCATTTCTGAAATAAATCACTGAAAATTGATCTCATTTAATTTAATTGCTCTAGCTTTAGTTAAAGTTTTGATAGAATTTTTGAATTCTTCTGTAGGTGATCTGATTCAAAGTTTAATTGTGTTATATTTTATTTTAGGATAAGGAGATATCTGCAGCGCAAGACAATTTTCTAACGGAAACGATAGAATTATATTCTAAGTTGAATCAGATGCAGCGACTTTTTAGTAAAATGTTTGAGTCACTTCGTACAATGAGGAAGCAAGGAGTCTGCTTTCCGTCCCAGTATGTAACGAGGTAGTATAACCAAGTAGTTTTTATAGTTATTATTTTAATGAATAGTATTGTGATTATAGTACTGTTTAATAGTATTGTTTTAATATTAAAAGTAATGTATTAATATCATATAATAGTACTGTATTATATTTATGTGGAGTGTTGTAGTTTATTTGACCTTACTATCAAATTTTTATATCTTGACTTTTGTTTATCCATTAAAACTTTATAAAATAATTTAGTGACATAATGTACTAATATATATTTAGGAAACGAAATGGTTGTCTGCACTTGTTTCATTTGCAGCACACTGTTTCTCTAACAAACCACAGAAAATTGATCTAATTTAATTTAATTGCTCTTGATTTAGTTCAAAGTACTTATATTAGTTAATTCGGAGTACTTAATAGGCTCAAGTGTAGCGAGTAAACAATTATATTTTTGATCAAATGTCCATTGTAATAAATAAATGCTTAATATATACTTACAGATTGCGTCAGAGTGTAATGCTACTTCCTGAGAAGACTACTACTGACATTTGGGAGGCTTTCAATCAAGAATTTCTTAATCTTTCTGGTAAAACAAATAACATGCATATATATAAGAAGCATGAATGAATATAAGATATATAAAAGCTGGTAAAGTTTAGGTTAACGTCAGTTTCCTCACTCGAAAGCGATGTCAGTGACGGGCGAGCCCAGGATTTGAACTCGCATCAACTGATCCGAGGTCGAGTATCTTACTGACTTCGCCACTGCATAGGATGAATGCCTGATCAATCATTGTATTGCTATGGACTTAAGAACAGATGCTACGCGTTTAGTATTTGTAGTTGTCTTTGATATTAAATGAAGGATAAAAGTCTAGTTTAGCGTCATTTTCTTGTTTCCATAGAGCGCTATGATGGGGCAAGCTCTAAATTTTAATGCCAAGGGGACATTTTTTTTTCAACCAATATTTTGGCATACTTTTGCGATATTATTCTATTTAATAATGATAGGATCGGATAAAATTACCAGAATGATTTGCTTTTGTTCAATAAATATAATTACTTTTTGGAATTGTACTATGGTATTGAGAAATCATGTTTTCTAGTAATTTGTTGTACCCTGTAGCAATAACGGTACTAGGCTGAAGTTGAGAAGATTTTAGCATGTAAATGTTGAGGATCTTGAATAGTAATCTAGGCATCTACAGGGTGAGCAAAAAAAAATGATAACACCTGCAAAAAGTTTGAATATCTCAGGCTACTGTTAATATTTGTAAATTAAACTTTTACCAATTAATAAGGGACTAATTTCTGGTGGGGTGGCCAATTTTCATCCATTTTGGTGCATAGATTGTCCAGTTATGCAAGTTCCAGCAGAGCAACCCCCCATTTTTACCTTAAAATGGCATTTGCTACAACGGTAAGGGCAGATTGCACTTCATTGACGAGAAGGTAAGGTTGAACTCTCAGTATTACGTCAGTACTTTGCTTCCGGAGCTGTTTGATGATTGCCATGCTCTTCTACCAAATGGTTTCCTCTTTCAGCAGAATGGTGCTCCGGCTGATGCATCTCGTCATGCACAGGAAAGGATCAGCGAGAGAAACCCGGATTACATCAAGAAGAATGAATGGCCTCCAAACTCACCCGATCATAATCCTCTGGATTACCATATCTGGGGAACCATGCTGCATCTCTATCAGATACACCAGCCGAAGCCTAAAAACAAGACAGAACTGCAGGAGGTGCTTTACGCCATTTTTAGGTAAAAATAGGGGGCTTGCTCTGCTGAAACTTGCATAACTGGCCTGCCTATGTATCAAAATGGATGAAAATTGGCCACCCCATCAAAAATTAGTCCTTTAGTAATTTGTAAAAGTTTTATTGTAAAATATTAACAATAGCCTGAGATATTCAAACTTTTTGCAGGTGTTATCATTTTTTTTTACTCACCCTGCATATATTATGCGATATTTCACTGTGTTTGCAGAATATTCTCTTCAAAGTTTCGACGACCTCTGTCATCTTCTTTCAATGTTTCTGCGCAACATTCGTGTCAGTGATTTAGTTAGAAATGACACCGCTGTTCGGAAATTTGAAGCTCTTTGCACTGCTACACTTGGACACACAACTCATCTTCTTAAAGTTGAATTAACTGCGAAGGTTTGGCTTGAATGTGGTTTACTCTGAATAATTGCATGATCATCATGGACTAGAATGTTAGTTTGAATAGTATTTAGAAGATGGTATACTGTAACTTAAAAAATTTCAAATTATTATGTTTATTGCAGTATAATTTTAATATAGAATTCTGCTCTGTTTTCACAATAAACAGGTTTACTTTTCCACTTCCAACAGCTACATTCAAAGTGACCTCTCGTCTGGAACTCTGGAACACCTATAAATGTAATAGAACTTGAAAGTGATCAGGTAAAAGTCAGGGGAAATGAAAAAGTCCGGAAAAAATTTAGGAGAAGGATAATTTAGGCATAGTTAACTTTTTCGGTATAAAAATTTAAAAAGCTTACTTGATGCTACACAGAAAACATAAAAGTTGATTCTGTGATGTCAAAAATGTTGAGACAGACTGAATTAGTGAGGCAATTCGATGTGGTCTGAAGAGCGGTCATCCTGACTATTTCTATTATTTCAAACATATCTCGATATCATTTAAGTATAAATTGATTTTTTTACGTTACAGAAACCGACAACGAAAGCATTTTCACTACTGTTTGCGCTGTTTGCTTATGGAGAGCTGCGATTCGTGATTCCAGCTGGTAGTTCTGCACATATATCAAACGTATGCGATCAGAAGGCCCACGACTCAGCGCATTTCTGTGATATGAGTTTTCTCTACCCATGTTTGGATGCGACAGAATGGATGAAGCTCCATTCTTTGGCTGTTAAGAAGGACGATTATAAGCTGATGTCTTTATGGGTTTGTATTTAGAATGATAGATGATAGAATCTCTCTTCTTATTATGTTTACAGTTAATGCTGTTCGTTACTAATGTACTATTTATATTATTTTTGTACTTAGTACGTTTGGTTGTGTAGAATAATGTTTACTATTATCGTAATATTCATGTGAGAACGCTCGTGGTGTATCCGAGCCTCTAGACAAAAGTAATTTTAAAATTTTGATCATACGCGAGCTATACGCACGATAATATTAAAATATGGAGAAAGAAGTATGTTAATTTCTAAGACTTCTAATTGATCTCAAAATTAACTCTAAGGTTACTGTTATAGATCGCAGGGATTTCCAGATTATTACTTGGATAATATTTCAGACAATATGACAATATGTTTAGCAGCATTTCTGTGCTTCAACCGAATTTGAATCGGCACTAACGCCTACTTTACCATACATGTCTTCCATAACTATATAAAAGCCACTTCCGGTTGTGCGGAAAAGTAGTTCGAATGGGAATGTAAACAATTAATGCCTTGTAATCAATAACAACAGCAACAGCAAAAAGTGTTAGTAATAATAATATCCTTAATATCATATAATTACACTCGGCAAAAGGAATTGGGACATATAGTGAAAACTCAAAACAAAGGAAATAATAATCTATGGCCACTTAATATACTCTTGTGTGTCGCATCTGCTTTAGTAGCAGACTCTGATAAAAGAATTTTCACTTTTCAACAGTACATCTGTGATTTTGCTACGAGTATGAATAAGAACAATTTCTGGCTCTTAGATGGACGTCCCTGAGATTGCCTGACGTCCCTGACATTGAGTTATGGTGAGGAACTGGACGTTAAATTCTTATTGATTGATTAATTGATCGATTGAATGATTACTAGATTTATTAAATATTCTATGGTGTATTTTATATCTTGTATCTATTGATATCTTGCTATTATATTTCCTTCAAAGCCAGAGAACCACACACCACTATCTTTGATGGTCAAACATTGTCATCAGAAGCAATCAATGCCAGCATAGTCCAAGGATCAGCCCTTGGACCAACTGCATTTGTTATTGTTACATCAGACTTAAAAACCCTACAGCCTACAAACTCTTTATTCAAATATGCCGATGACACATACCTGATTGTGCCTGCCTCTAACTTTCACTCAACGGAAGAGGAATTAGACCATATTAAAAACTGGTCCCTCTCTAACAATCTAGTATTAAATCGAAATAAAACAAAAGAAATTCTCTTCCAATTACCCAAGCAAAAACGGCAGATAAGAGATGTCCCTCACCTTGAAGGAATTGAGCGGGTTTCTAACTTCAAATGCTTAGGTGTCGTAGTATCTGATAACTTTTCTTTTTCTGCTCACATCACAAGCATCATTAGCTTGTGTTCGAGCAACATTTTTGCGCTCTATTCTTTACGTAGTAAAGGTTTGGCAAATGATCTTCTTCAGAGAGTCTTTCAAGCCTCCACACTCTCTAAGCTTCTGTATGCTTCCCAGTTTTGGTGGGGCTTTACAAATGCTGAAGAGAGAACCCGTCTTGAAACCTTTTTAAAGAAGGCAAGGAGAGCTGGATTCTACAGTAAAGAATTTAATTTTGAGGATCTATGTAACTCTGCTGACAATAATCTTTTCAAGGCAATCTGTAACAACCCTGCACATTTAATGGCGCCTATTTTACTCCCACAAAACAATCATAATTACCCAACCCGAAGAAATACTGCTAAGAGATGCTTTTCCCTTCCCGTGCGCGATAATATTAAGCGAAGCAGTCTGAGCGATAAAAACTTCATTATTCGTATGATTCTAGATGATGCTAGTTAATTTAATGAATACTAAAAGATTCTTCTTTACTCATAGGACAGTTCGCCCTATATGGTAATTATGAATAGTATAAGCCATTGATTTATGTAATGTAATATTCATATGGTAAATGTTAGCGAAAACAATTTTTAGTTTTATCTCTCTTATATCTAGCCTATTAACTGTTTATGCTATATCTGTAATTTGTTATGCTGTGTCTGTTGGAATTTCTGTGCTGTAACTTTTTATGGTTGTCAGATTGAACGAAAATAAACGAATATATATTATTATTATATTATTATTCTGTAGGAGAAGATTCTTTGCCAGCGCCTGAAGGCTACTTGTTCACAACATCACAAGAGAAATGTTCAAGCATGCAAGCAGCTTCTCGATTTCTTAATCCTAGAGGAACTTGCTCATGCAGATACTAGTCCTAATGCTGTCTGGGACAATCAGGTGAGTCCATTTCATTTCTTTCTAGTGAATTATTTTAGTGACTGTTATAGTTTCTCTAATGTAAGATTTTAACTATTTACAATGTAAACATCTACCGTTTGTCCATTTAATGCGTCCCTTTACTAATTAGGATTAATAAATTAATTAAGATGTCCATTTAACAGGCCAACCTGAAAATTGCTCACAATTGTCTGTACTATTTGCCAAGATCTTGAATTGAGTTTCTTTGAATCATCATCAATATCATCTTCCCTTGAATCCCAGTTTAACTGTTGTCGGGATACGAATAGACTGTCTCAAATCCTCCATTGAATGATTAGTGTAATATTCAAGTTTGGTTTAAAATAATTAACAAGAAACTACTCATCTTCATTTGAGTTGAACTGCAGATCACAATCTTCAGTGAAGGAGATTTGTAACAGTGAATTTTATCTAACCAGTATGATTTATTGATCAGTTGCTACTCGTTTTCAGGCCTTCATTTGATTAATACGGCCTGAATCCCTGGGGCATATTTATAGTTTATTTTAACTGTGTATACTTTTTATTTTCGTAATACATCATAAGGCAATCATTATTTCTAAAATAGTTACGTGATTGTCTTTACGACTTATTTATTTAACTACTTTAGGCTAAGCTGCTTCATCCTGTGCACTTCATTAAAAAATTATATTTAATTCATAGCTCTTGAGCATTCCTTCAATTCTAAATTCACTAACTACTGCTCTAATCTATATCACGTCACCTATTGGTGGATTTTTTTAGGCGAGGACAGTGTCAGCAGAAAATTACCACGTATCCCTCTGGTGTCTCATTTCACAACAACTCTTCTATGCATATGAGCTAAACCCTGATACCTCGTGCTATGACTCTGTAATAGCACAATACATCGTGAAAACCATTTCGTCCTCTGATGAATCTGTCAGGTTTGGCGTAATTTATCATATTTTCTATTATTTTCTATTTGCATAGTTTCATTTGAAATTTTGTGGGTTTTGCTAAGCAATTTATCACGTGTAGTTTATCAACATTTATGTATGCCTGCTGTTATTTAATGCATGTCTTTACGAAAGAAATAAATCTTAATTTAAACTCTGTTTTTACACCACAAAAAATACTGTGAGTGACTGTTCAGCTTTGTCTCAAAGGTACTGTCAAAGATTTGCAACTCCATTGTCTGACTGTACTAGATTTATTGCACTCAGAAATAACAGATAGACACTATCTCTCATTTCGTTGAACATACGATTTTAGGAGTAAACCAATATAATAATATATTCGTTTATTTTCGTTCAATCTGACAACCGCAGAAAGTTACAGTACAGAAATTCCAACAGACACAGCATAACAAATTACAGATATAGCATAAACAGTTAATAGGCTAGATATAAGAGAGATGAAACAATATGTGATATGGTGCCTTTTATACCTTACTGAATTTATTCTTCTCAGAAATTGGCCTGAATGCACAACTGTTACAAGATTTATTATAATTATTTGATAAATATTTCTATCTTAGCATATAAATTCACACAATTATAAATATAAAACTGCTGTTTGTAATAGTTTCTGATTCTTCTTGCTGACGAGAATTCGAGAAGTTTGAAAATGTTTACATTAAACTGAGAGTGACTGAAATTTATATCTCTTATTAATTAGATGGTGAACATCAGTATGTGTAAAAATTTTAAATTGTTCTGTAGTGTATCGAATCATTCAACATTGGAAGATGTTAGCCTCTCCCTTTTGGCCGATCCAAGTTCGTGCAGAATTGATGCAATGCCACGCCTGCACTCACCTCTAATCGCGGCTGTTATACACGAAATGATCAAACTGATTCAGCCTGACGACAGGAGGTACTGTTTTGAAATATATATTGTGATTTAGTAGACTAAAAGTATGGTGATATTTGAGTTCATTGCAGTAACACGAAGGTTTTTAATTAGTCTCCACGTAGAAAAGGAGTGGTAAATGCCTGTCACTAATGCTACATAATACGTCTGCAAAGCGTGTCTTCGTTTGCATCTTAAATGTCTTATAGAGATAGTTTTATGCTGGAAATGTTTAAAATAAAAATTAATTCAAGTTTTCATTCCTATTTTCTATTCTAATGTAATTTGTCATGAAAATGTTTAGTAGTTTAAGAATTATTCAATATGCTTTGTCGGTTGTAATCACGTTCAGCCTCTACTCTATAACGTTGGTATTATTTAGCTAAAGTAGATGTGCTAGATTGTTGTCTCTTAATTGATTTGTTGTTTTATAATGAAACATTGAAAAATTAAGAAAGAAAATGAAATTAAGGTCACCTGCTTATTTACAATTTCAGAACATGATATAGTAAGTATATAAATCCATTTCAGTTAACTACTGAACTCTTTTAAATGTTTGACAGTGCTAAGAAGAAGAAGAAACTGGAAATTCCGTCTACCTGGATGTCGTGTGTTGAACTCTTGAAGCTATTGGCTGAAGATGCTGATAATCTGCAGACATCGGCAACTGACGGAAGCCTACAGATAAATCCTCAGTTATTCTCTAAGTTAAATGAACTACTGGAACATTCTGCAGAGTTTTGTGACACTGACAGTCAATCTGAGCTAAATGCACCAGCTGAACTTCTGAAAGTTTTCAAGGTGGTATTATATTTATCTAGTTATGCTAGTATTCTCAGTTATACTTAGTATATGCATATATATATATATATATATATATATATATATATATATATATATATATATATATATATATATGTAATTGTGTGAAGAAGTATTAAAATTGTAAGGTTTCTCTTTGTGAATTTAAAATATGGTTATTATTGGTAGGTTTATCTAGCTATGAATGGTTTGTATGTTTGCATTTATGAATTATATTATCGATAGCCTGAAAAATGTTGAGATTGAAACCATAAATCTGATTACTTGGTAAACTCTCAGTATACCAATATTTAATTTGATAAAAACAGAATTTTTAAGATGATAGAAACTTTCAGATATGATAATAAAATTTCAGATATGATACGAAAATTTCAAATATGCAATAAGCATCTAACGATTCTTAACCCGATATTCTTTCTTATTCTTATCTTGCGCTGTATATTCTCTTATTGCAGATTATTGAGCATTTACCCCTGCAGTATCTTGAAACAAAGAATCAGTTGATATGTCTACTTTTCTCTGCTGTGCTCCTACAACCTCTGGCTACTAGTTTTTGGAAGACAACAGAGTGCAGAGACTTGCTAAAGGCTGTACTCTGTGTAATGCGTATAACAGCACATGGTGAAGGAAAGGGACTGTGGATCGTGCTGTCTCATCTGAGAGCTGATGCTGTTATTAACTTTTTATGTAGTCTGCAACTTCATATGCAGGAGAAACTGGAGGTTTTTCCTTTTTTCGTTATTTTCGTTTATTTGTTCAGTTTAAAAGACATAACCAAATATAGGAGATTATGTACAGAGAAAAATAAGCAAATGTGCAAAATGAAGTGATGCCTGCAAAAGAGCCTGGTTCTTTGAAGATAACGACGCAAGCATAGAAAAATTTAGCGCCTTTTTGTATGCTCATGGGGATATATTGTGAGATTTGTTGTATGTATATGTAGATATACTGTATGCTATATTTGAACAAATCATAAAGAATAATAAAATTGCAAAAATTGACGTTTTAATGGCCGGGTCTCAACGCACTGTTCTGACATATCATTTAGATATACCTAGTTATCGTTAGTTATGTCTAGTTATATTTAGTTATATCTAATTTTATCTAGTTTATTTAATTATATTTAGTTATAGCTAGTTATTTTTAGTTATCCTTCTTCTTCAGTGCATCGCCAAGTGGCCGGTTCAAGGTACATATTCATACCTAAGTTTGCTTTCTCGCTCCTTAAGAGCACTCCTTAGATCAACAAGTTAATCTCTTCACAAATTCTATGCCTTATGTAGCCAATAGCTTGGGAAAATTGTGGCTTCTGAGGTGATTTTCCGTTGCCTTCCTCAGTTAGATGGATTAAGTTACCATTTAATCCTGGGGAAAATATTTCATGGTGAGGTGGGTCCCCTCTTGCCATCCTCAGCTCCTGCCTTAGTCGCCTCTTACGTACACGCGGCAGATTGTTTGCAGTTGCCCTATTCTACAGTGGTCCAACCACACCCGAGTACAACACGGTCAATTAATATAATTTAGTTATCCTAAATTATATTAATTTCAAGCTGTTAAAAGTGGCATCTATCATTTCTGGAACCTGATCTTTATGTATTGTCATCTCCGATATTCTAATTTCTCTGTAAATTGTTGTCTATTGCTTATCTTTTTAGGAGGAAGAACAACTTGTTTACTCGCGTGATATAACACAGATAGTTCTGAAACACTGTCTTCTGCGCGAAGCAAGCCTGCCGAGTGTTGTCAAATTCTCTAAAAAGGTTTGAAGCTTTTGGCCTGGAGAGAACTAGAGAGAAAACAATGTTTATTGATTTAAATACTCTCTCACATGCACGATTAGCATGGATAGTAAATAAAGCAACATCCAAACAACATCAATGTAGTCTTTATTTTGAGAAAATATGGTTTCTGAGGTGATTTTTAATTGCCTTCGTTAAATATCTGAATAGTCGCCACTTGTTTATTCCGTTGTGGCCTTTACACAGCTCAGGAAACTATCCAGCTGTAGCACTGTCCTACGATATATTGTGTGCAATACTATAGAGTTATAGAATAACATCAAGTTATTTATTTGACATTATATAAGCTTTTCCATGATGCTATGAATATAATTAGCGGCTGTGAGTTTTATTTCAATAACTATGGAGTAACGTGTTTTTTAAATATTATTTATGACTGAACGTCTGTGATGAAGTTATATTAACACTGTAGCTCTGTGGCTGAGTTGTGATTTATAATGGATAATACTTTTGAGTGACTTTATGTATAATTGTTGATTTATCATCTACACAACTATAGGTAATAGCGCAACTGGAATCAGGCAATGTTAAATCTCACACTAGTGCGTCTAGTCATGGAAGAATCTTTCAAACAGCCTCAGCACTACCTGTGCTCGTTGTGCTAATTGAGGGAGTAACTAAGGTAATTAATTGTGAATTATCACATTATTATAATTTACTACTATAATTAGCTTAATTTACTTTTATTAATTAAATACTAAATTAAAAAATAAACTATCATAATTAAGAATACTCGTCGGTAGATTGTAAATATGATTGTCCTAGGCTATAATGTCAACTCAGTTTCTCGCACCTTTCATTGCGTGCAATCATTCTGATGATAGTGTGCTACTGCTAGTTTATGTGTACAATTTTGATTTGTAGCAAAGTATTTTAATCTTTGCCTATCAAACAATTTCAACTTAATAAACTAATGATTGAACTTTTAATCTTTTTACCGCTAACTCTGCCTTTACTAAGCTAAATTTGACTTTACGATTAAAATAATATGTATAGCTAGGCCTGGAAAAATTTGCCATATTTTAATTATTATAAGCAAAACTCGATTTCGTACGTTAGCTAAGTAAGTTAATGTATAATTTTGATAATAAATTCCAACGTTTCCCTTATGCTACTTTTGTAGATAATGAATCGTCACTACATCAGGCCAGACCTGTTGGACTCTTTGACTCAGTTGTACGAAAAGTTGAATGCAGCTTTCTATAAAAACTTAGACAACTCGTCGATGCTTTTCAATCCAGAATCATATTCAAATGACGATCACAGGTTTATATGTGGCTGGCTTAAGTGGCAGCTATTCTTATCGTATTATAATTATTATTATAATTGAGCTCTTGCTTGATGACTAATAGACTAACCGTGGACTGTACTTGTCTTAATAGACCACAAAGCACTAAGATTCAAACCAACATTAGAAAGGGCATTCTGTTGGCGAGCGCCTAAGTTCCAGAAATTATTACAAAATTTCTAAAACGAAAGGAAAACTTTCTATACGTATTCCTACCCTAGTTAAAGTGGGATTCAAGGGAAGCAAATAATGATGATGAATGTATGTGTTAGGTTTCATTTAGAAATAATCAATTTGATTTAAATTATACCTTATTAAACTATTTACATGTTTCTTTCCAGGCCTGAAAAATTTATATTCTTGGCTAGCCATTCAGCAATTGACTTGTTTTAATGATCTTTTTAAATATATTATAAATAATTATTTATAAAGCTTTAAATGCAGGCGTTTCTTTTTCCCTCTTTGCTCTTTTGTGCAGACTAGGTGACTGACTGCCAATGTACATAATAATATAAATATAATCTCTGAAGTTGAAAGCATTTAACAAGTAAATTTCTGTATTTACAAATAACGCGTGAATTGTAAAGATAGCTATAAAGAAATCCCTATCGTGTATTACGTTATATTTGTAGTATCTGGCAGAAATTTGCGCAAGTTCAGGCTGGTATCACCTGTCTCTTGGGGTCAAGGTCTAAGCCACAGGCGGATGTTGCTTCTGACGACGAAGAGCATGAACAAGATTTATCCACCAATCCAGTTGAAATCAGTCCTGAACTAATAACATGGCTGCCAAAAATATGCAGAACCTCTGTTCACTATCTACGAAAATATCCCGTTAGTCTTTGTCCATTCACTTATTATTCATTCACCTCTTACCAACATGATCATATAAGTAGAATTATAGACTAGAAGATTTAGAAGAGTGATTTAGAAGATTTAGTACCCTTGTTTTATCCTGTACTTGTGCTGTGTCCGGGTTGCTGAATAATAGACCAACTGTGTACTGCACATGTCGTAAAAGGCGACTAAGCACTAAGTTCCGAACCAACGTCAGAGATGGCTTTTGGCTGGTGAGCATGTAGGCTCAGAGTTTGCTACACAATTAGTGCTATAATTAATTATTTATTACATTTAGATATTAAAGTTTAAAATGTGTCATTGTTCATTTTTGGGTTACATAGTACTAATGGAGTATCAACATTTTAAATGATGTGATTAACTAAAGAGTTATTCTGTGATTAATTGGCAAAACAATTTACAAAAAAAAGAGTTTTATGTTATGAAAAAATTAGTCTATTCTGAATTACCCAATGTTATGTCGGGGCCACTGCTTAATTGAACAAGGAGCAAGTGCAAAATTCATGTGTCATAAGAGGCAAGTAAATAGAAACTGAAGTAGATGAAGGAAGCGACCTCTGAAGCTAAAAAAGCTAACTTGTTCGTCAACGAAGTTTTCTAACTAAGGATGAAAGCTGGCTGTAACAAAATGTACATTGAACCTGCCACTTTGCTGAAAAAAGGAAATAAAAGATAAATGTATTATCTAGACAACATTATTGAACTTTTCCATTGTAATTATTTAGTTTCAGTTTAATAACGCAAGATTGATGGTTGAGATATTAATGGCTGAAGAAATTTTTGATGTTAACGTAAATTCCTCTGTATTTATCCAGGATGGTAGATGGAGTGAAACCTGTGTAGATTATATTGAAGCACTTTGTCAACAGTCTAGAAAAGGCTTTCACACAGAGATCTGTAAAGAATTTCTGTCTGAAGTGTGGGAAGCGTTGCTGATGCAACTGCAAATAGGTATTGTAGATTTAAATATGGGATAATAAAAAATACTAAATACGAAAGTAATTTAAAATATTCATATAATAATATTTAAAAAAAGAAAATAATATATTGGGGAAATAACTATTATATAATACTATTATATAATATGTAGTATTATTATATTAATATATTCAACAATATAAGAAACAAACCTATTCAATCACGGGCTATAGTAAATATCAGATCAGCATAGCTCTATATATACAGCCCCTGTGAATATGGTTTATGACTTTTAAACTAATTGAGTCATTTTTTGCGATACTATTATGTTCTGCCTAGAGCTTCACTTTGATCGATTGTTAAATCAGTAAAATGAATGCATTAATTTAAAACACTTGCTTTAACATTATAAGTGTATAAAAAATTTACTGAGTTTATTTAGATTTGGAATGCATTTTATTTTTGGTGCAAACAAAGTCATTAATTAAATCGGTAAATTATTAATCCTAACGGGTTGGAATTTTCTCGTCTCCATAAATGTCAGTTGAAAGTTATTTCGTTTTTGTGTTTGATCTCTAGATAAAACTTGTGAATCAGAAGACGACAATTGCACTGGTGTCAAGATGTCTCAAGCCTGGACTACGATCATGGCTTTGGCTCTCTGCTCGTTTGATTCGAGTAAATTTGATGCTTGTTGCCAAGAAGTCTTCAAGTATATGGTATGCAGTTTATTTGATTTATATTTGCTGTAGTTGTTTACAGCATTCTTTTATTTGCACTTATAGCCATATCATATTTTTGGAGAGAGGTGGGGGGGATAAGTTGAATTCAATTAAATAGTTGATTGAAATTAGTAGTAACAACTTTAAGTATTTATAATATGACACATCAGCGGTCGTCAATAAGTAATTATTGAGAAATTTGGCAAAATTGAATTACTGAGATTTAGCTGTTTCGTATTAAAATAGCGCATTCAGTCAACAATTTGTTTACATTTTTCAGAAATTAATACCAATGTTTAAAATTTTAATCCCAAATATATGTATTTAGCTCAGCGTTTCTTTTCCATTTCCTGAAAACGAATTCTTTTTTATAATAGGTTCCTCTATACTCTAGCTTAAGATCATCGAAATCTGCTATCTACATGTATAGGCCTTTGCTGAGTAATATGTATAAGTGACTCTTTATTTTACTGTTATGTACTATCAAAAATGTTTGAAATTGTTCCACTGGTTATTATACTTTTAGCTGTCTTAGGTAACCGATTGAATAGACGTACCGGTTGGAAGGCCGAATGGACAGCACACTTGTCTGAGAAGCAGTAGCTCATCGGTTCAAACCTCTTGCCAGAATGTCTCTGACAGTGTCCCTTTTTATACAAGAGATCTTAAACTTGGATTTATGGCTTTATATATAAGCATAATTATGGAGAGAGAAAGTAGACTGGGTGTGGTTATGTACCTTGGATCTGCCTCTTAACTGGACACTAGAGAGAGAGAGAGAGAGAGAGAGATAAGTTTATAACTTATAAAGACCTTATATCGAAGTGTAATGTGTAAAATTATTCTGTAGGAAGCTCTGAATGTGGCTGCTGATGATGAAAGGATTATGGTTGTGTTGGAACTCTGGAATCAAGTGGCGCGGTGTGATTTGAATCAAGAAAATATCGACAAATTCTACTACGTGGCTCAGAAGGTTAGTGATGAAGTCAATAAGATCATATTCAAAGTTTTAGCTATAATAGAAAACCATAGAGTGTAATAGCGAAGTGAATCGGTTTAAAAGGAGTTTCATAAAAGTTTAACATTTGTTTACTATGTGTAATTATTTTAACTTAAATCAGCTTTCATTAGTTATATGACAAGTTATATTCTAAAATATTTAGTTTTTATTTTATGTCTTGATCTGCATTTTGAAATACTTTTTGAGTGGTGTGAATAGTTTGAAATCTGTCATTTTGTGTTATTAACATACCTTCACAATCTTCATCATCATCTTCAGCTCTTGAATCCCGGTTTAGCTAGGGTCAGATACAAATACATTTTCTATACATTTTAGAATATTTTGTATCAATTTCTGAAGCCTAGATGCTCCCCAATAATATATAATACACTTTTTCTGACAATAGTTTGAATCTTAGTGCTTTGTCGTCTTTTACGACAAGTGCAGTCCACGTTTGGTCTATTCTTCATCAAACCGGACGCAACACGAGTAATGTTATTAAAAATAGAAGGCATGTTATTAACAGGGTATATATTTTCAATCTTGTGGTAAATATTTTCTTTGTAATTTCTTGAGAACATTTTTATTGTTGCTGATTAAATAAGAAACATATTGTTGAGATTTATAGTCCATTGTGACGATAGGTAAGTTAAAGGGGTTAGGTTGAGGTCAAATTTGTTATCAAATATAGAAAATATTTCATTTAAAAATATGAATTAAGTCTAACGTCCGGAACCTAGTTAAATTGGGATTCAAAGGTCAGTTATGATGATAATGTTTATGTAGTGAGTACATCATTATTGAGTTCAGTTTTGATGCTTTTAGTATGTGAGTAAATTATTGAGGAGTTTTTGAATGTTTCGATAGTGTGATGGATTATACTTGAGTTTAATTTATTAGTTGTTTTCGTTGTTTGCACAGATTCTACTGACTGTGCAGAGTTTGTTGCTCGAGCCTGGTTGTCCTTCAACCGTTGTCGTGGCTTCACTCTGTCTACAAACAAGAATACTTTCTTCGGTTAGTTGTTCAACCTAACAGCATCGAGAAGAAGGACTTTAATTCTGTCAAATTTAAATGAATCAAATTCTGTCAAATTTAAATGAAAACGATTTATTTTGTTTGATCGATCGCATAAACAGATAATTAGTTAGAGATAACTGAAATATATTTTTGATAACCTAGGACCTGCCATTTGGTAGTAAATGAGAAATAAAGAGACGAGAGAGAGTATGAGTGGACAGTGACAGTTTTTGCTCTTCCTAATCTTCCTATTTTTTTTAAAAACAGAACTAAAATTTCCTATACTATCTGACTAGTTAATGTGTGCTGATACTAGCGGTTAAATTTAAATAAATGAACGCAATAATATTATTGTTGTATATCATGCATGTGATACACAACAAAAATACTATTGCGTTCATTTGTTTAAATTTATTTATTTTTATTTCATTGGCATTTCTTATTTGTAAGATTCCGTGGAAGGGAGACATATTGTTTAGGTGTTGTTTACATATTGTTTACATATAGTTTTATTATTGTGTTTCTTTGTAGACAGTCGTAACGGGACAAGATGTTTCAATATGTCTCCACTCGTTCTCCTACTCTCACCTGTGGGACAGACCATCGTTTAGCCTCGACGAGTTCATCAGTATTCACACAGCCGCCTATGAACTCCTCAACACTCTGCTCATAACTCAGACTGGCTTCATACTCAAGATGATCCCGGCCTATGTGCAGGGCTTCAAGCGTATCCTTTATTGCGTGCTTTTACTTCTATGTGTAGGGCTTCAAGCATATCCTTTGTTACATACTTTTACTTCTATGTGCATGGCTTCAAGCGTTTCCTTTGTTACATACTTTTACTTCTATGTGCAGGGCTTCAAGCGTTTCCTTTGTTACATACTTTTACTTCTATGTGCAGGGCTTCAAGCGTTTCCTTCGTGACATACTTTTACTTCTATGTGCAGGGCTTCAAGCGTATCCTTTGTTACATACTTTTACTTTTATGTGCAGGGCTTCAAGCTTATCCTTTGTTACTTTTACTTCTATGTGCAGGGCATCAAGCTTATCCTTTGTTACTTTACTTCTATGTGCAGGGCTTCAAGCTTATCCTTTGTTACATACTTTTACTTGCATTGTACGGGACCGATATCAGGGTGTTAAATTCTATGTGAGATTTAATACGGGTTGTGAATTGTGTGTTTTTTCATACACAATGAAATGTCCACATTGAGAAATCCTAGAATTGTCGAATTCCTTGTGCGAGGATGCTGCAAATACAGTGTTGCCAAAACAACTTTAAGAATATATTATATTGGTAATTTTGAATGAGGATTGACATAAGCTTTGGGCTTTCTTCCCTGTACCTGCTACCTGTATATTGTAATGACGAGTGTAGATGATTAAATGGTATCAGTTTTTTGTAAATTCTGATTTGTGTTCTCTGCAATTGTTTAATCTTAACATGCTGGAAACAGGACTGTTAATATCGGTTATGTACTGGGGCAAGCAGCAGTCAGGTGTAAGACTTAATGATCAGCAGCTAAATGGTCTGAAATCATGCGCGCTAAATGTCGAGAGGTGAGACAAAATATATTCTTTTTCAATTTGTCACATAGTTCAGTAAATAAATAAAATCACACAATTGAATAACTACATGTAATTTTAGATTTTATTATAAAGACGTCTATTTAAATTGATGGTTAATTGTAATCATAGTGTTTTTCCTAGTGCACGTTCAATCCTTAATCGTGTATCAGAGTCACTGCAAAATAGGTCAAACGTATACACACCTATGATTAGAGGCAACTCAGTAAGAATTGGATATGGTAGTGAGTTAATACAACCTGGCATCTACACGTATATGAACAATTGAGAGAATTACATGTTACTATATAGATTGCTTAATCTGCTATATGTTTATCATAAAAGTTGCTACTGATTGAATTGAATAACTTGGTATTTGTTAAACATTAATATTATTTGTACGTACATTATAATGTACAGACAAGTATGGTAGTTTAGTTTACCATTTGCTTCAGCTAACTATTATGCTACATATGCAAAAATCGTTATATTTTATTTTATTATTGTTATTATTATATATACTGTATAGACCTTTTATAAAACTTGCTTGCTTTTGAAAAAATCACCTTGTATATTTTCTCATTCGTTTGGAGGCGCCACTGTGCACTCAACAGCTGATTGTTTTACGGAAGACATTTATAATGTAAGCTATCCCATAAATGTAAGATAATTTATCTAATACTTATTTGAAGAAATACATAATAAATGTATGCTTATATATTGAACAAGGCCTGCCATCAATATAAATACACACCACTCCCCACCACTACCCTACCTGGCTTCGTTTAAAATCTGTGCAGAAGTGCCACTGCATATTATAAAAGGTCTACATAGAGAATATTTCTCTTCTTCAGTGCACTGCCAAGTGGCTGGTTCAAGGTACATATTCATACTCAAAGTCTGCTTTCTAGCTCCATAAGAGCACTCCTTAGATCAACAAATTAATCCCTTCACAAAGTCTATGCCTTATGTAGCCAATAGCTTGGGAAAATTATGGCTTCTGAGGTGGTTTTCCGTTGCCTTCCTCAGTTAGATGGATTAATTTACCATTTAATCCTGGGGGAAATTTTTTCATGATGAGGTGGGTCCCCTTTAGCCATCCTCAGCTCCTGCCTTAGTCGCCTCTTGCGTACACGCAGCAGATTGTTTGTGGTTGCCCTATTCTGCAATGGTCCAACCACACCGGAGCACAATACGGGGTAAACGGAGACTATTTAACTATATAAAAAATTGTCCCGTAGGTTAATTCTTTAAATGATATATCGAATCGTTATTGTCTTGTGGTTTATGTTTTAGACTCACAAGTCTTATATGTGAACACGACGTTGAGTTTGCGAAGGTCTCATCGTTCCTGGTAGCCTCGTACGTCAGCGAAGCTCACAGGGTCACTCTGTATCCCGCTATCAAGGTAACTTGTCTGTCGTTGTAAAGTAGTCTGGAAGATCAGTTATTGTTCTTCTTATTCAAGTGCCGTGCCTGTTCCAAGCCGGGGCTATTATGATCAGATTCCTCCATGTGTCTCTGTCTAATATTGCTCTGATCATTTTTGTTTTCGTTTCCTGCATCCATTTGCATAAACTGTTAATGAACGTCATCCACTGCTGACCCTTGCATCATTTGCCGTCTATTTTTCCCGTCACTGAGGTATTTTCACGGATTTTGTTCCATATAATGTCCAATAAACTTCATCTGCTGACGCATATTCGATTCAATACATCACGACTAGTTGACATTTTTCTTATACTTATTTATTTGTATAATCTATATATGATAAGTGTAACATTTTCGTACAGAACCTCATCTCTGATGCCTAAAGTTTCTTTTCCATTTCAGAAAAAAATGGCCAAGATCCATTTCAATATAAAATATTGACTGCATATCCTTTAATAATCTACAAATCTAAATTTACTTTGGTGCCACTGATCACAGAAACAATATCCTGTTTAGACTATTTCCATTGTAATCAGGACTGTAATGTCATTGTCGATTTTTCTGTGTGTTTATATATTCCTTTATTTATTTGGAATTTGCACCGTTTTTGGACCTTCTTTTTTTGCTCGCCGGGTTGATTTTGTCTCAATAGTGCTCGATGTTGTCATTGATGACTGTAGCACTCTAATTGTTGTTATTGTTATTATTTATATTAGTATGAAAAATACCATAAACACGCTTCCCACATCAGGCGCTGTTAACCATCATACTGACTACAATGTAAACTACAATGGAATAGCCTAAAATACAATGACTGTGAAGTTCACAATTTATTGTTGTGTTGTCTTAGCGTACGCTGATGTTCGTCGTGTACCAGTTGTTGGACATCTGCAATGATCATGCTATAGCTCAGCTGAACACGGTTCTGCCGGGTGGAAATAAAGAATTATTTAAAGTTATCTATTCTGACTACCAGAACTACTACAAATACAAGGGCAAGGCTTAGAAACTGAGCATATAAGTGGACGGAAAGAATGAATCAGTATCAAATAATTCGTTGGATCAGAAAAGACTCGTAGTATTTTAGTATTACAAATTTAGGGAAGAATTTTATGGATTGAATGTACGTGATGCCATATTTTAATATATTAGTGGGTTTGTTAACATTAAAATTTATTCGTGGTATTTTAGTCAACTGAGAGTTAAAGAAATACTACTATGAATTTGCTATAATTTTATTGCTTGTCCGTTAACGGGGAGGTTTACCTACCATACTGCAACCTAAGTAATGCTGTATATAGTGATCATATAGCATTAAATCAGTTACATCAATAACTTCTCCCATAAACATTAAAAACAATTAATTTATGCTAGCATTTACTAAACTCGCCTTGATCTGCGAATCATTTACGCCGCTGATGTGGTAAACTACGAGTCTGAAAATTTGCTACTCACTGGTATTTTGAGTGGTTATTAATTTCAAGGCTACCTGCCAAAAATTATAGCACTCAGCTAATGATAGTGCTGTCCTTCAGACTTATCGGCCAATCAGCTTACTTCATAAACAAAACGCCCTAATCCGTGGATAAAGTTATGCCGCGGTGTAAACCTCAGAAAACAGAGCCGCAGCTACGCATTGCTTTAAACACCGATTTAAAGCTTACAGAATACCAAATTGCGACCAATCCATAGTTTACGCCTCTGAGGTATAAACCGCGGATTATCTCACTAGTAACTGCAGCTATTAATATCACCTAATATCAAGCCAGACTTAGTTCCAAAATTATACCCACCTGTAGAGAGTTCGAGTTGGAAAATATATATTTGAAAGACTGATATGTTCTATACCACAAGAAATTAGATCAAAGGAATATCCTCTGCATCCCTGAAAAAATCTTTAAATTGGGCAACGAATGCTGTAATGTTAAATAATACCATTCTATTAGAATTTCTGTTCTTATAGTTAGAAGTGACTATAGAGCAGAGACGTTTTTCATAACTGTGAGAAGTTGAATCGCCGCAGTGTCTGTATTCAGGATTGCATCACTCAATCTTTCGGATTCAGTAGATGCTTTATATGTACTATAGCCACTACCTCTATCGTTGTCATCTCTCTCTAGTAATCGCTTTCGTTTTGCAAGAAAATGTTCATTGCATTGTACATTATTTTGATCAAATGCTGTAACAGATCCAGCTGTTGTAGGAATCATAGCTGATGCTTTAGTTGTAGACGTCAAATCAAGTGATGCATCTGAACAGGTTGATGTTTGGTTTCCGAAAGACTGTTCAAGAACTTGAAGTTCTTGTTTTAGTACCGATTCAAGTTGGGACAACGAAGAAAGTAGTGTGGCGCCAGCCGGTGACAGAATTGTCACATCACTGGGTAGGTGATCATAGAAACTGTGTAGTAGCAATGTCAGCTGAGTGACGTCTCTACAAGAAAAATGACAAAAGAACTTTATGTATATATGCCTAGTTAGGCATTAGTCTAATGCTAATTTAAGCATTTTAAGTCGCAATATACTGATTATATTATTTTGCATCATCACCATTTTCCCTTGAATCTTGAGTTTAACTAGGGATGGGACACGAATAGAAAAATGAACTACGAACAATTTCATTCAAATTTAGACTTAAAACAATTTTAACTAGTGAAACAAGTTGCGAAAGCAAACTAATCCCTGCCTTCCTTGTACATCAAGGGAAAAAATACTTCAGACGTCCAATAGGAACTACATAGTTAAATAGGTCTAGCAGAAATGTTAACCTGATATTGAGAGATACAGAGATTCCGCTATCATGCATTTTCCTGCCAAGTACAGTGACCCTCACAGCAAACAAAGCTCCGTCTTTAACTCTACATATGTACGAGTCGGAGAGTCCGCAGAAAGTAAACCGAAGTGCTCCCAGAAGTATATTTCGCATGGATTGTGCGACAGGCGTGTACTGCGACGTCAACGTAACGCAGCAGCAGAGTTGTGTAGCATTCAGTGCCAGTATATCGTGGCGTCTTGTATAGATCTCGTCTGTAGATAGCACAAACATAATCAAATCTAAATATGAGAATATAGTTTTTTTCTAATTAAAAAATGCACAAGTTTTACATTGTATACTTTGGTACATAATGTTGAAATCAAGACTGAAAGTACGTAGACATGGTTCAAAGCAAAAAATTACAAATATAAGTAATACACGAAGATTTGAGACGCTAGCACATCGCTACAGATTCAAACATTTGAGTGCATGAAATAATATAGCAAGCAACTCGTTAAGTAAAGCATATCATAATATTATTGTAATAATATTACAATAACGATAATGACAGTATAAATATGATCCAGTAATATTATGGACAATATTATTATGACGAAAATAAGTACTAATTTTTAATTTAACTGATTGGTTATTTCCTGAGGTTAAAGAATTCAAAATGTATTCAATAGTTATGGGTCAAAAGAAAACGATAAATTGGTGTATAGACCTTTTATAATGCGTAGCGGTAACTCTGTTCACATAATAAACAAGGCCTAGTGGGAGAGTGCGGAATGGTGTGTGCTTCTTTTGAGGGCTGGCAATATTATATATATTCGTATATATTTATTATGTATTTCTTCATTTATTAACAGAATGGTATTTTACATAATTACAAAAAAATTATATTTCAATTTCTTATCAAATGATGATAAACATGTCTTAATTTACAGTTAATATATGTCTAAATAGAAAATCTAGAGAGGATATATTACATTTTAAGGATATATTACATTCTGTAGCCTGCCACAGCAATGTAATAAATTTTATGATGTACAGTGGCGCCGCTCCAACGAATGAAATAATACATAAGGTGATTTTTCAAAGTAAACACCTTTTATAAAAGGTCTATATAATTTAGCACCAGTCACCTGAATCTATCCTCGGATTCACTTTCACATCGGTCTGCTGCAGTAGAGATATGCAGTGCTTGCCATCCAGTACTTCTCGCGCTGATGTAGTGATGTCACAAACCACTGTAGAGAAATTCTCAGCCACCCTTCTAGAAACACAACGAAACAATAACATTTTATATTCTTTTCCAGAAACAATGTGTCAAAAAACAAAGTAAACTTTTAAGAGTCAAACTATAGTAAATTTATAATTTACTATAGTAAATTATAATTTATAATTTACTATGGCAGTCTACAGTAAATTTATAATTTATTATGGCAGTCTACAGATCAAACATTTAATTTTTTAATATTTTTTTATTCTGTCTAGTTACACATACACATGTGCAGTAGAGTTTCGTTTCGTATGATTGCTGTTTTTGCAGTTTTGATTGCTGTTTTTGCAGTTTTCGTTATTTCCTCCTTTTCCTCTCCATGGTTATTAGTTATCGTTGCCTTTTAGTTAACGCTTCATTAACAGCCGGTGCAGATTAAACAATGACCTCAAACACCCTCGGATTTTTATTATTAAAGCTGTTGATACTCAATCTTCCAAAGTGGTCGCCCTCAAAGCCCTAACCACGCGCAACGTGGCTTTACTTTGTTCAATTGACGCGCAGCTAGGGCGTTAAATCCCCTCCCCAAATATTAACGGTGATAGATGTCATCATGAAAGAGCATTTCACCACAATGAGCGTTACAATGAAACAAATGTATAAATGAGATTTAAACAGAAGATCAATTAAATAGAAAACAATCAAAATTAATTGAAATTATCAGACTAAAGGCTCACAGATCTTGGAACTTTCATTTTTAGTCCATTATAACCATGTAATTTGTAAATATTTTGAAAACAGTGACACGTTTGTCGTTAGAATAAGATACATAGTAAATATTCAAGATTAAGTTACAACTGACAAGTTCCTTCAAGCAAAAAAATTATTGCAAATAATTTTCATTCCACAAATAAGTACAACTAAAATACTCAACAGATTAACCGGGCCTGTAACGCGATTAGTTAGGTGTTTGACTGCAGATTAGTAGCTGGGGGTTCAAATCCAGTGCTCCTCTTTCACTAAAATGCTTTTGAAACAGGAAACTGAATTAAACTTAATTTTTATCTAGGCTACCAAGAATACCAAAGCCATATAAAGGCCTACCTATTCTGCGAATGACTGCTAGCCTCCAAAACTTTCCAGCTCAAAATGAGATAAAAACTTTGGTTTTCCCCGTGCAAGAATTCCAGCTGACTATTGACTAGAACAATCTCTGCATGACGACCAGGATGTATAATATCGCTTGAAGTAAACGTTAGCGTTTGATGATCCAACCTAGATCTCTTGGAGGCAGGTATATTCAGTGGTCCATCACGATGAGCTTGAAAACCGTTATCATGTAATATCTCGGAAATTTCAATTTCATCAGTCAATGACAGACAATGAGAGAAGCATTTTGAGAAAGATCTGAAAGGATGGCATTCTTTTTTGTCTTTGCTTTGCACTGGTACAAGAGACAGTTTGAGATCTGCAAAAGTGCTTCATTTTCAGAAAGCAGATAGTCACAAATAATTTATTAATTAATAGTTAACAGTAGATATATATATATATATAAATTTTTTTTTTTTTGAATCAGTAGCTGATCTGATCCCAAACTACTTCATCAATATGGGTTTGATAATCATGTGCAGTTTGCATATAAATACAAATTCAGTAACACAAAAGTATCAACAAAAATAGTGAATCAAGATGAAATATAAAACCACATAGATAATGATTCGTGTAGTGTACGGGCCACTGAAGAATAGACCAACTATTAACTATATGAGTCGTAAGAGGCGTTTAAACAAGAACTGAGAAAGTCAACAAGAATCCACCTCAGAAGCACCATTTCTCCAAAACTTGGATCACATAAGGTATAAGGCAGAGCCTTTTGTAAAGGGATTAATGAAGAGTAAAATCAGATTCTTAGTATAATAATAATAATAATAATAATAATAATAATAAAGGTTTAATGTCCGTTTCCTCATCCAAGGATGATGTCAGGGACGAATATGTTTGTTGGGTCTGCCACTTGGCAAAACACTGGCGAGAGACTCAGAGAGAGATAGATATATATATATATATATATATATATATATATATATATATATATATATATATAATGATAAATTAAAGTAATCTAAACCTAGCAGATTCATTGAATACTTGAATTCCAACAATCCACTGTCTGTCATATATCCTCTGCCACAAAGGCCCAGTTCTGATGGTGCATTTGGATGCCCCACTAGATACAGAAGAGTTTTCCTGCCGAACTGACACGCTTTCATCTTCACCAACAAGCCTTACAAAATGTGGAGGCTGAAATAAATATACAAAAGTATACATGAAATTCTGGAATAGTTCATTAACCCTATGCAAGACTAATCACTGATTAGTAGACCTGCGTCAAGCCTTTTCAGTACGTTTTTTTCTGACTGAGCACTTTCATAGTTGGATGACACTGTGTTATATAATTTGTTCTCGACAGAGTCATCAGAAAAATCAAAGCTAAGTCCTTACTGAGGAAAGTCTCATTGCAAATGAATACAGGCTGTATTATCATTTAATTTACTATTTTACTCCGAGTATGAATGTGTACCTTAGACATGCCATTTGGCAGCACACCAGAAAGATATTAAAAAGACACTATTATTAAGACATTAGAATGATACAATTTAAAGAAATAAAATAAAATTACTAACAATTCTAATAACTCTAAGCAATGTATTTAATAGACAATAAACTGACAATTCAATAACAGTTTACAACACATTAAGAATTTATATTAACATATTTGATTAATATTTGATATGAATAAATTTTATTTTTTTACGAAAATGTAAATAATTAAAAATTGAATCTGTGCCTAGTTTGACCCTATGCTAGGATGCTAAGATCAACAAAATTGCTTGACTGATACATATTATGTTCAATTTAGGCAAATTCTAGAGAAACAAACCAACGAAATTATATTACTTCCGTAAATTGAAAATTAATCAACTAATAGATTACTTTGACGTCTCTGACATTGCCTTATGGCGAGGAATCGGACGCTAAATTTTTATTGATTGATTGATTGATTACACAGCATTAAATTAAATAATGAACCAGTGTAAGCCCACTAACATTGGTGGGCTCATTTGAAGCATCACAGCCCATAGACATACAATTCAGTCTGTGACACATGTCTGTCACTAGCAGCCTCTTCACACTCACAGCCTCGTTTGCTTCTATTAGCTCCATCTTCCCTTTAAATAGCCGACTGACTAAAGCCACATCTGCCGCCTTTCTGCTAGCTTCAATACTTGAATCAAGCCCTGCATCTGACTTAACAATTGCATAAATAAATAAAAAAGTTTTAATTTAATGTGATTTAACACAGATATAGTTATTAAGTGATTTCAAAAATATTATTTTTACAATTAAGGAAAACCTGAACTTATTACAAATAGATCAGTTCGGTAATTGAAAACATATTTTGTTGTATGGTAACACTGGTTTGTTTATGTTGACATCTGATACATAAATTTACATGTAAATGTAATGGATCTATATTATAACTTCATTATAATGCATGCATACCGTTATAATGGGTGAAAGAGTTAAACTATAAGTGTTAAGTTAGTATTCTATGCAGTGTTAACTTTTTCTAGTCCACTGTTTATATTTGGTGTCCACGATGTTCTATTTATAGCTATTACCGAAAAGATCTATTATACTTACACTGCCAGTACACTATAAGAAAAATTGCAAGTAAGGGAATTTGTTATTAAAAATGTAAATACATTGAAAGTTGTTTTGAAGTCCAAACAAGAAAGAGTCACATTCTTACTTTAGAACAAATTAAAAGTTATCATGCCATCAATGCCTCCAGGAACTGATTTTAGACTCTCAGAGCTCTCGTCATTATTTCAAAATACTTAATAATAATAATAGTAACAACAATTAGAGTGCTACAGTCATCAATGACAACATCGAGCACTATTGTGTCAAAATGAAGCCTGCGAGCAAAATGAAAGGTCCAAAATCGGTCAATGCCATCAAGCGCTGAAGAGCAACAGAGTCATACAAATGATACACACTAAATCCAAATGAAGAAAGCACAGGGAGATCAGTTTAGAGATCAATCAACTAAAATAAAACCCTCTGAATTTTTATATACACCACAATTACGTCATTATAATAGTACTTAAAGGAAGTATAAATATATTCCTCTCCTCTATTATGCACTGCATAAGAAGTCTAATCCCAAATCGAAGGTCAATAAAATGACAATACCATATATACCTTTTTATTACAGCAAGGCGCATCCGTATCTAATTTGCTCACAAATATTCCAGCCCAGTCGGTCAGAACAAATTTTAAGTCCTGAGAACGACTTGCGTCTTGACAATCATCATCGACAAGCGATAGTATATCATTGTTTTCAGACTTTGACGAGGAGATTGAGAGTAAGAACAATGCCTGATCAGATCCGCAACACAAGAAATCATCCACAAAAACTTCTGAAACATTCTGCAAACTGTATACTATCTAAAAAATAAAAAAATACAATTCTAAACATTAAAAAATTAAAAATTATAATAACACAACATGAAATATCTAATAAGAACTTCTAAATAAAAGTATGTATCAGATTTTTCTATTTTATTAAAACAATTTAAACACTTCTAATTTACAAATATTCAAAATGTAATAAATCTGACTAATATTGATACAATTTGTTTAGAACGTTTAGTTTAATAAATGTATCTGTAATTTTATTTTTCAATTTATTTAGCATTTTTCATACATATGGTCCTAATATTAAATTACACCTAACACTTAGATCTATTACAATATTAATTTATCACAATCTCTCTCTCTCTTCAGTGCACTGCCAAGTGGCAGGTTCAAGGCACACATTCACACTCAAAGTCTGCTTTCTCACTCCAAAAGAGCACTCCTTAGATCAACAAGTAAATCCCTTCACAAAGTCTATGCCTTATCCATACCTTATGTAGCCTATAGCTTGGGAAAAGTATGGCTTCTGAGGTGGTTTCCTGTTGCCTTCCTCAGTATCACAATATTATCACAATATTAGAACAAGCAAATACTTCATCATTTGACAGAATAAGATATTTTGAGCATATATTTGTAATTACTACATTTAAATTCCAGGTTTATAAGCTTGGCCCATTAATTTTACAATTAACAACAATTTCATTAAATACAGCAGATTATAGTTACAAATTTTAAAATTAAAATATACAGCAGAAATATGCTGACCCTAGTTAAACTGGGATTCAAGGAAAGATGATGATGATGATGATGATGATGAAAATATACAGCAGAATGAATGATTTAACAAATATCATACTTGAAACTTTTCATTGTTGACGACAGAGACTTGTCCATCTGAAGACTGAAGTACAGAAAACCCTGAAGAAAATTGATCCGAATTTAATAGTTTAATCTGAGTGATATTGTCATGTCTTATGCTTAGACAGTCTTGAAGTTTTCCATTCTGAAACCTGATGAACTGCTGCTTCGATGTGCATGCATAAACTGTACTCTGGTATATCTATAAAACCAATGAAGAAAAATACTACAGTGAAATGTAAAAATGACAAAAAATACCATAAATAGTTCAAATATTTAATACGTCAGAAGATTTGTAAATTAATTGACATATAGCAGACACATAATCAGACATTCTGCTTTCAATCTCCATAAAGAGCACTTCATAGATCACCAAGTTAATCTCTTCATAAAAGGCTATGCCTTATTCATACCTTATGCATAGCTTGCCCTTCTCATATCTTGCTCAGCTTAGTCACCTTTGATAATACATGCAGTTAAAGGTTGGTCTATTTTTCAGTGTCCCAGACACAACATGGGAAAATATATAAGAAATTTATTTACATTGATAATATATATATATATATATATATATATATATATATATATATATAATATATATGTATATATAATTATATATATATATATATATATAAAACCCTATAACTATATAACGTCATATATCAGAAAAAATATAAAAAGCACAGAGTTCAGTATCTTACCTCAGATGAATCAAAGCTAGAGCTCTGCAATTCTTCCACAGTCATAGATATGCAAGTTACAACTGAAGAATAAATACTAGGTAAGAAGACACTAATTTTATTTACTTCTTTCAAAACCAATTTTTCTTTATTATCCAGAAGGAGTGTAGATACTGGAACTTCAAATATACTGAGTTCATCATTATCCGCCGAGTCAATACCAGTAACACCATCCTTTGTACTAATTCTCTTAATCACAGATAGCATCAAAATCAATCTATCCCGGACGTTGGCATATGAAAAACACTTCAGAGTGGTTGAAAATTTCAAAAAGCATTCAGGCAGTAAAAGTTGATTCACACAATTCAGCCCATATCCAATATATATGGATTTATTTCCTATGAATACACAAGTAGGGCCATCCACAATGAATACTGACTTCAATTCCGATTGAAAACACTGTTCAGTTATATCTCCTGGGATAAGAAATTTAGCAACTTCCTGAATTCCGGAATCAGTAGTGCGAAATAATCCAAACAAAACGGACGATTTAGCTATAATTGTCCTCTTAGAAGGCCCTAACAAAACATAATCCTCCCATAATCCAGTTTCTGAACTTATGCAACGCCTAATATCAAAAATTAGATGATAGCAAACGTGTAACAATTCGCCCGTGTTAGCATTTTGCACAAAAAACTCACTTTCTTTATTATACGTGTACTGTTTCACTGCTACAGACGACGATTTTTTAGATTTTTCTTCCACACGTAGATTCAATAATCCGCCAAATTGAGAAATAAATCGACTCATCTCAAATAAACCTTGCGCCAAATTGTTTGTTTACATCTGAAGGATTGATCACAGCGTAACCATGTGGACAAAATTTAGAACCCGGTGCCCATAGTTATATAAGTTAAGCTCGCTCTAATACTTCGTTGTAAACACGCATTAAACACGCATTATAGTGAAATGATCAACTATGTTGACATCTATCACTTTTTAATACCACATGTTTAAACCGTTAGGCAATTTAGTCCATTTTCCGTGTAACCATTCCAGTGAATGTCCGAGATTTTACTCTCAGATCAGCGCGGCTGGAATTCGAACACGCGAGGGTTCAATTCACCTCAGGACCTGTCACTTATTTCATGACGTTACCCCTAGACCATTAAGACATTCTAATACTTCGTTGCCGGTGCCATTCTTCTGAATTTTATTTCTCTGTACTTTAAATGTGGATTGTTTCCGCGAAATAAATATATTCTAACTTGAAATCAAAAGCAAATCTAGAGAAATAAAGATTAAACTATAGAATAATGAATTATTCTATATATCTTATCCTATGTCTTTGGACTAAACGTACATGAATATGAATATACGAAGGTAATAGCACCAGGCTAATGTAAAGCGTGTGATGCGTTTAATGTATCAAAGAGGTCTCAATTACTAAATGAAAGTTAGATACTTCGTTGTGAAATTAGCCTTTATCCAATGACTTGATATCTCTTCATTAACAAGATATCGCAGTGTGCCTAGATGTAGATAATATTAAGCAGGCGAGAATTCATAGAGTAAGGCGTTATACCATGAACCTGCCAGTAGGCAATACAATGTAAAAGAGATAGAACCATCTCTATTAAAACTTAGTTACAGAGTTATAGAAAAGCCAGTAAAACTGGAAAACTTAATTTCTTCCAATATGGTAGAAACGCCATATACGAATTGAAATACAAAGAAACTTTAAATGCATTTACTGCAAAAGGATTTTATGTTAGTTCACATGGATGCTGATCAGAGTAATTCCTTCAAATACCGATGTCATATAAACATATGCAGTAGACCTTGAAGAGTGATCTCGTTATGGAAATTGAACATGTTGAAAATCTCAGCTTTAAAATGACAGTGCGAATAGAAAGATTGCGAAACTCCTTGTCAATGCCATCATTACTCTAATTTTTTTATATTAATTACATGACACAAATGTTTACAATTCCTTACAAAAGTAAGATCAACATCGTTGATTTTGGAATCTGTAGATTCTGAGTAGCTTAATTTGTTTTCTGCGTGATGTCAGGAAAGGTTTAATAAAAAATACGTTTATTAAAACATGGGAATTAACAAGTCACGGACTGTGCCAGTGATTTGTTGACATGTTATTCAACAGCGAATCAGTAGGTGCAGGGTTCATATACAGCCAGCCAGGGGCGGATCCAGGAATTTTTTAAGGGGGGGCCCAAAAATTCTTTTGAGTGTACATTTTTTTGCTTTCTTCGGGACATGTGACGCAACCAGACAAATTTCTGTGGGGGGGGGAAGCTCAAAATGTGTTCACTACTGCGTTCGGCTCATAGAGTGAGTGTATCCCCGTACCTTACCCCCCCCCCCCCCGCTCATACCCGTCAGGGGAAAACCTAAAATTATACATTGGTTTGGAAAAGTAGTTTAATTTTTTCACCTCTGAAGAAACTCTAGGGATCTCGACGAATTGCAAAGTGACCTAATTTTGGCGGTGGGGGGGCTTAAGCCCCTTCCAGCCAAGGCTGTTTGCACCACTGCTACGGGACAGAGTTTATATTTTTTTAATTACACCCTTTTTCCTCTAATGTAGTGGTTATGAATTGGTTCAAGTGAAAATTGAGAGCTAGTGAAACGGTCAACCTTGTTTTGGACCCCCTTCCATTCATTATACAGTGCTCCTAGTATATCCTAGAAAAAAATCGAGCTATTGGAACTAAATTCCCTGTCGTACCCCCCCCCGGGTACCACCCTAACTACTGCCATTACTAACATATTTACACATCGAAATTACCATAGAAACAATTAAAATATACCCTGTCTTACCCCCCCTAACCACCTCCATTACTAACATATTTTCACATCGAAATTGCAATAGAAACAATGAAAATATACCCTGTCTTACCCTCCACCCCGCCCCCCCAACCCCCCTAACCACTGCCATTACTAACATATTGTCACATCGAAATTGCCATAGAAACAATGAAAATATACCATCTTACCCCCCCCCCCCCCCCCCCCGCCCCCGCCCCCTAACCACCTCCATTACTAACATAGGCTCTATTTTCACTTCGAAATTACCATAGAAACAATGAAAATATAGTTACAATTTTTTTATCGGCGGACCTAAGGGGGGGGGCCCAGGCTCCCCCCTGGATCCGCCACTGCAGCCAGCTCAGGTTCATATACAGCCAGCGCAGCATCGGCATCTTGCAAAACAGCCTAACTATTTTATATAAGTTTAATTTATTTTTATTTAGCGTATGCGTTAATCTAGATAGTTGCTTCACTTGTTAGGCAACTTAGCGTAGACAGTCCACCCGGTAGGCAGGTTAGAGGGCACTCCTCAACGATATGTTTCATGTTTTGCGATTGGCCGCAGTCGCAAAGCCGTGAATCACAAATTCCCCAGCGAAACTCACTTTCTCTGCATCTACCATGACCCGTACAGAAACGAAATTTTAAGTGATAAATATCATTACACCTAATCAACAATATTGTTCTCCCGTGATATGTAGGCTACAATATCCACAACATCTACCGTTCCACTGGAATTGACTCTCAGAGAGAGTGTATTAGCCAAGTAAAGGATTATATCTCGGTGCTTGTGAAAATGTTTATGCGCCTGACGTAGCGGCGAAGAGATGCGCCCAATGGACGATCTCTTATTATCACATGAGATAACGAGGTAAACGATGCCTTTACTTCTGCATTAGTCATTAGCATGCTGGCAGAGAAAGTGCTTTAAAGTGCCCATCATTACTCGTATGGCTTGAGGCGTGTAACGTGGACTAAACGTGTAAACTTCGTGATCATACAGTGCACATTTAAGTTTTTTGTTTTATCAGCGATTGTCGATTGGCTAATTTGTTAACAAATTTATTTTGATGGATATACTAGCAAATTTAAATAATAGTTCAATTCTAATAACTGTTTGTCGGTAAGTCGATAAGTTATTCGACCGCGGATCAGTATGTGCGGGATTCAAATCCTGGGTTCGCCCGTCATTGACATCGCGTTCGAGTGAGGAAACTGCCGTTAACATTAGCTTTAGCTTTAATAGCTATTTAATACCACTTATGTAGATTGTCTATAGATATGCCCTATACATGTAGACAATCTATATACTGTAGGATGAGCATTAATTAAGCAACGGCTGCGCGACGTGCGTGATTATTAATTACATGTATCATGTAAAACTTGAATATATCTCTCTCTTAGTGCACTGCCCACTGGCAGGTCCATGGTATATAAAGCCTTCACTCATCTCTATCTTCCGCTTTCCTCTTCATGTCCACATACGAGTGGATCTTTATAAAAAATCAGCCATAACATTGCTTTTGATACAGCATTATTCTTTGGGGATTCTGCTTTGATGAGAACTTGAATATAGTATAAAGTAATACTATGGTCGATTTACCACAAGATTAATTTAGCTTCTGCTTTGAGAATTCTATCGTATGAACGGCATGAAATATCACTTTGAGCTCAAGCAATGATAGGTAGGTTTATAGAATAAAGACAGTTTAGTAATAATTCTGTCCACCCATGCTTCATATGATAAAATTTAAAATTCGACCCTGACGAGACTCGAACTCGCAATCTTCTGATTCGAAGTCAGACGCCTTATCCATTAGGCCACAGGGCCGCTTCTGCTAACGATTGCAGGGTGTCACTGGAAATGCGATGTGTTACACCTCATAATATTATATTGCTTCGATTTCCCTGCTGAAAGAAATTACTGTAAAATGCATTCATCATTATTACATGCAATACTTAAGAAAGTTCTAGGTTCAAGCGTAGCTAAGACATTTTTAAGGAAAGGCAATTTTATAAAATTTTATTTATTAAATGAATTTTATAGTCATGGATAAAAAATCTGATAAAGCTAATGTTAACCGTTAACGTCAGTTTCGTCACTCGAGCGCGATGTCAGTGACGGGGTAGCCCAGGATTTGATAAAAAATATAAAACCGCCTTATTTACTACATGTAGTCTATTTAATTAATTTCAATGGCAGTAGGCCTAATTCTGCAATTGGTTTAGTAACTAAAAGTTGTTTTGTGCTTTCTAAATATTCTTAGCATTAGATTGAGTAGGCCTACATTTGATAAACATACGAATCATGCCCGTTGATCATTATACAAAACTTGATCTACAATCAAATAAAAGGGATTAAACTGAAAGTATGAATGATCAGGAAGAGAAGACTTCTGGGATTCCCGGAGCAATGATTAGTGATCCAGTAGGAAGTTCTGGATTTACTTATTCGCGTCGGACTCGTTTACATTACGTAACGTCACCAATAGTTTTCACATCATCGTTATTGTGCATCTTCATCGTCGTATTAGTTCAATGGTATCGAATGTCGCAGCTTCAACATCAAATTGACACTCTAAAGGAGCAGTCTTTAATGAATGAAGACAGAATCTTAAGGATTATTGAATCCAGATTACAAAACTCTGCTTCGTTGGTAAGTAGGCTTTTTAATTTACTAGTTAAGCATTTTCATTTAATAATAATGTTACAAAGTTGTTAGTATTTTAATTATTAATGAACTTTAAGATAATTTGAGAATTTGTTTAAATCAAATTTGTTTTATCAAAATTTGATAAAAAACGTTTGACAAATTAGAGTTCAGTGGATACATTAATTGCTCAATGTTATCATGGACAACTGTAGCACTCTAATGATATAATTAGGGCGAATAAATTATAGCATAATTAAGCGCGTTAATTAGATCATTAACAAAATTGGCTTCATCAATCGAACCAATGACTTGTAACTCACAGATGCTTAAGCTACGCCATGATTACTGTACTTTTCAGGCATAAGTTTCATTTATCCAAATATTCTATGTGTCAGTTTCCTATAATATTCTTATGATTCCATATTTATAACGTAGTTTATTTCTTCATTCATTTTTATCCTATCAATTTTATTCAGCATTTACAGAAACGGTCGGTCAGCTAGACTCATAATACGATCATTTCCTTAACACGTGGAGGTCCACAGATCATATTGTGAGACTTTCCGTCCACTTTATAGTTGTTTTACTCGACCAGAACTTCAATATTTTTAAAATAATTACATTACGTATTTAGTAAAAATAGTAAAAGTGGACCACGGAAAGATGATTAAACTCATATATCAAGAAAGTGGGCCGGGTTTAGCGCACCTGATAGAGCTTGCGCATTATAAGCTAAGTAACGCGACGTCGGGCTCGGTTAGTACTTGGATGGGGGACCACCATAGAAGTTCGGGTGCTAAGACATTTGAATAAAAAATACGTACGGTGACTCAAGGTTATTATTAATCAGCGCTAGCTGCAATTTCGTTAAGAAAGGCAACTAAAGCTAATAACCCTGGAGTGGAGGAGGAAAACGAAACCTATATAAACATCAGCTAAGCTAGGAAACTCTGTACCAGGTGCGTGTTTCAATATGTGTGTAACCGAACTTACGTAAAAGTATAGCAAAAGGGAGCCGCAGCTAATCTATTAAAATTCAAAAATTTGAACGCTAATCTTACCAGATTTCAATTTTACCAGATTTTAATTTAGCCATATATAAAATGCTCATTAATAAAAATTTGAATATATCTTACCAGATATATTCAAATTTTTATTAATGAGCATTTTATATATGGCTAAATCCACAGAAACTGAAGCGTTTATTGGTAGCAGTTTATGAAGCTGTTTAGAGTCTTCCAAGTAGCCTACTTAATGGACTTCGGACATAATAGCATCATCTCGTAACGGCACACCTTTATTTGACTGAAATCATATATACATAAGTGTCATGTGTTTACATGACGCCCGACATACCGCAGAACACATGCGCCAAACGTCCAGATGTACCTACAACTATCGAGAAATCTACAGCAGCTGTCAAACTGTACATTAAGTGTTGCTCCTAATGCACTGATGATGATGTTGATGAAGATGATGCAGCAAGAGCTTAATTGAACCTTATTCCATATCAAGTTATATATTAACTTTGATTGAGAATTGTCATGTGGAAAGGAAGAATATCGTTAGAGTATTAAACTTTAAGTTTCAGAAACACAACGATTCATTTCATGACAACGGCTGTGCACACTCGAGCTACCGCTATCAGGACTAGTACAATCCTATTACATCTGTTAATAGCACATGCTGAATGTCTTTTCTGTATTAATTAAATCAGCGAATAGATCAATTGACTGAGTAATGCAGATATTACGAGAAGTTACTAAAGGTAAATTACAAAAAATATATAATGATATTCAACTTAGAAGCAATAAAAACATCATGTTTAGGATTATTAGTTCTCTATGACAATTTGCCTGCTTTTAGTCTAATCATAAATTCAAATGATAAAAGTATACTGGAGAAATCTACGACTCTAAATCGCTGAATTTTGTTAAATTTTACCAATTGATTTGAATTGATTTTAATATTTCAACGCGATTCAAGTCGTGCTTTATACAAACCATGCTATCATGTCTCAGATGTACTTGAAACTGTGCTACTATTCATATCTTGAATGAAATGCTCCAGTGGTAGTCTAAACGACTCGTTTTAATGGACAAGAAAATCCTAAGTTTTTTTGTATAATTTGCTTCGTGTGTCTGTCGCTTTTATTGAACTCTCGTTGTAATCGTCGTTTTACACATTCCAAGAGTAAGTCATCAATCAGCAGCTGTGGCAACAGAGGGTAAGCTTATATCTCAGGATTTTGACGTCGCGGGTTCTAATCTACTACTATTCAGTTTTCGAACTGTTTTGTGTCTTCTATTAAATTCTTTCAATTTTTAGTTTTAGGGTCTGGTGTTTGATTTAGGTTTATAATTAGGATTAGACCTTAGGACTAGAGCTAAAGGATTAGGATTTAGTTAAGGCTTAATGCTGCATGTTTATGTTGGGACTTAAAGTTTCATGCTTATGTATTTAGGGTGTCAGGGTTACGATTTAGGTTTTTAGGGTAAGATTTATTGGCTCCACTCGAATTGTCTAACTGGGGACCGATAAGTACAGAGATCAAATCCAGTGCTCGCCCCGCCATTAACGTGGATTTCAGAATGGAAAATTAACGTTAATCTTGGTATTGGCCATAACTACATTATATCTGTGCAACCAGGCTTTGCATAACATGATAAGAAATATGAATATCTAAAGACTAATAGGCTAGCTGTTGCTGCTATGTATAGCCTGCGGAGCATCAGATAACTTAATGAAACTTTATATGGTCGACCCTGATGCGCATTGAAGTCCCACGGGATCGATTCTCGGGTGGGCTGTGATCATCAGAGAGTCAAATCTCTAACAAAATTGTACACTGGTCTAGTAAGTTGATATATTTAGAAATATCTTACAAGATTTTAAATTGGCGGTATTATTATTTAGTGCTGTTTATCATCGTGAACGATTATTTGCTACTGCGTGTGTGAGTGTATGTTTGTGCGTGTGTGAGTGTATGTTTGTGCGTGTGTGTGTTAAGTCTTTTGTATTTCTATATTTTACATTTCGTATATTCTGCAGAAGTTCAAGATGTACAGTCGCTTATTTCTGAAGCGAATATATTTATTTTAAAGACTAGTCCAACTCTACTATAGGCCAGATCAAAGCGGAGAAGCTTTTTTACGCAAATCTAACTGCAATAGTTACTGCATGTAAATTAACATTTTTTTATTTATTAGAAACGTAGAAAGTGAAACCTGCAATGTCGTGAGGACTACAACATACTATTAGATAAGTGCGGGCTGCAAAGTGAAAATTCCTAAGGGCTTCTGATCATCGTCTCTATACGCTGAAATTAAACAGCATTTTGTCAAATAAACTTCGAAAATCTAAAGACTGCGTTTTATTTCATTTTCATATTGTATTTTATCTATTTTCCCAGCATGAGAGTAAATCAGATTCATCACATCATCGAAGAGAAAGAAATAGAAGAGATCTATCATCCGCGGCTTGTCTCTGTCCTCCAGGTAAACTAGCTATCTAATTGTTATTAGTGATTTATATATCTCTGAAAGTTATCCCGACCCTAGCTAAACTTGGATGTAAGGAAAGATGATGATGATGGTGATGATGATAAATCGAATTCCCGGATTTTGGCTTACACCGTTGGGCCACACACTCTGCTCACCGGATTGGATTTGGTACCATAGTGCTCAATGTTATCATGAAAGTTTGCATTGTAGTAGCCCCCCACCCCCCACCTTAACCCTGACTACGTGGAATTGTACTGATAACTTCGTTTACGATTGACTTTAACAGTGTTTATCAATTTATTAATGAGTTATTGAACAAATATATGCTAAATGTTTTTAGATAATTCATGTAGAGATTTAGACTTGTTGTGTAGAGTGTACATTTCGCTGCACACGTTAATTGTTGACTATAGTTAACAAATTTATAGAATTACGACTCTACACTACAGACTGCCCAGTACTGCGGTGCATTTGTTGAACATGCTGATCTGTTCAAGACAGATATGATTGTTAACAAGTAAAGCATTGACACTTGGGCATGGTAACTGGTTTCATGAGCGGCCCTGTGGCCTAATGGATAAGGCGTCTGACTTCGAATCAGAAGATTGCGAGTTCGAGTCTCGTCAGGGTCAAATTACCTTTTGAATCTCCTTTCTTTTATTGGAGCGTAACTTTGCTTTATAAATCGTAATAGAATACTCACGTATCAGTGAAATTGTGACTGTTTAGAGTACATGTAGGTTCATTTGAAACTTCTTTTCTTCGTGGGTATAACACTGCTTTATTTTAGATTGCTTAGTTACGCCTCGAATTAAGCAAAAGATTGTGAATTAAATATAATTACTTAATTATTTATTATTAATTAATTAGTATAATATTGTGAATTAATTAGAATGGCTTCTTAATAAGAACTCTATTAATTGCTCACAATGAAGCTTTCATATAGATTGTAAACGCAACCTAATGGTATTTTAGTAACAGCTTAGCTTAACGTCTGTTACTGAACCAAAAATACTGCCAGAGACTCTTCGTTAGATTTCGAACTCTTAGTCTTTGTTTTATTATGTATGCATGAGCCAACTGAGCCTATCAATTGCATAGTGAACGCTACATGTTAGTTATTAATTGTAATTGCTGAGACAAAAATCCTCCTAGATCTAAAAAAATCCCTTAAGATTTTGACTACGTTCTCTGTGTAGTGGAAAAATCCTACAGACGTCCCTAAGTAGGTGTTGCAAATGAAAACGACTCTCGAGACGGATAAATTTAAAAGAGCCGATCGGAATTTAACCAGGACATTCCGGATGCGGTGGGATCTCGTGAAACAGAGCGGATTTGTTATTAGTGGATCATCAAGTGTTTAGTGGAGACGGGAGGTGATACCTCCAGGTGCTAGGTGCTAGCGTCTCACTAAACAATCCCGCTGAGTCCATCAGAAATGTTAAGTGCTCAGAATGGATTCCCGCACTTGCCTGTTTGTGCGTGGTTACTCAGTGATAGACAAAACACGCTATAAAACATCCGAATCACGAGTTTAATATTAGTAGTATGTCTTGTTTGGTACTACAGCTAGGAAGTTTCAATGGCATGTATCAGCATCATCGTCATAGTCTTCCCTTGAATACCAGTGTAACTAGGGTTGGGATACAAATAGACTGTCTCAAATCCTCTCTGTCCTACATCATATCATCCTTCAGTCAGTCCCCTATTTGAGACTTTGCCATTGGTTTAAAATTTTGTAGCAATTTCTGGAGTCTTAGAGCTCACCAACCGAATACCCTTTCCGACGTAGGTGTGGATCTTAGTGCTTTAGTCGCCTAAGTTTAGTTTCTATGGCATCAATTTATCAAAATACGTTAATAACTATCTGTGCAGAATATGCCAATGAAGTCTAGAGATAAGTTTAAAATATATCAGATTCTCTAACTCATATCAAACTGAAACGTTATAGCTTACTTTACATTAGTTTTAATAATAATAATAGTAATAATAATAATAATAATAATAATAATGATAAAGGTTTAACGTCCGTTTCCTCATCCAGGGATGATGTCAGTTTTGCACGATCCTAAACGACTATGCATACATGTATATGATTAACTTTAACGTAAGAAATCCATCGGTGTTATTGGTATGTATTACCCTCTTATTGTTTAAAATGCTATTTTAGATAAGGAGGGCAAAAGCACTTCTAAAGACATAAAATATGATTTCCTTCATTTACAGTGTATAAAATTTAGTTGCATAGCCTGTTGCAAAGACTCCCTAGCATGTGTGTTCATTCTACAAGCTCATTCTTATTAGATATTCGACCGCGGATCAGTATGTGCGAGGTTCAAATCCTGGGCTCGCCCATCACTGACATCACTTTCGAGTGAGGAAACTGACGTTAACATTAGCTTTACCAGTACTCCTGATATCGAGTAGCCAACTAATATTTGACATTTACTCACTTAATTGTTTTATGAATAATTTCAGTTAGAAAATTCAAAATCTTTTCAATGAACAATTTTATGTTATTTAATGTCCACTTAGGCATATTTGTTAAAATCATTATTAAACCCCTGTGGACTGTAATTAGATGGTGTGGCAGAGCTGAATAAACTGACACTTAATTTATTTAGTTATTAATTTATCACATAAATCATAAAAACATCAGATAAAATAAATAGAAATAAGAAATGTAGAAAAGATCAAATGAACATAAAATACAAGCCATGGTTATTTTAGTTACTCTTAATTATCCCGGATATAACTGTAGATTAATAAAAGCAAGCATAAAATTAGGAGAGATGAAGTGATAGAATTGATGACATAAAATTGATACAATAATATCTTAAAAGAAGAAGAAGAAAATATGTTTATTTAACAAAATTTCACAAAAAATTCACAGAGTAATCACAAAAGCAACGAATCACAGAAATCTTAAGCAGCAAAGAAAAACAGCGACGTCAATTGTACTAGGAATTGAATGTCAGGATCATGTTTTAAATGTAATTGTTATTCAGCTCATGATTACAACTGAACTCTTCCTGTAAAGTAGTCTCGAAGACCAAGTTCGGCCATGACACTGCTATATAAGTTTTCGTTGTTAATAATAATAGTAATAATAAATGTTAATAGAAAGGAAGAAAATAGAGAATTTAGGTCTTAGAATTCATTTTGTAGATCCTTTTCGAGTTTAAGTTTTAATCCCCATAGCTCCATGAGCTGCAAAACTCTGAAAATACAGTATAACGCGATACAAATTCGTATTCGAAGATGTTGAAGTATTCAAATTCAAAAAATTCTCTAAGGTTTATTTCTATTTAAGCTGGTTTTCTTAATTTCATAGACTCGCACGATTTAAAACGCTGTATGTTTGGCTGCGGTCGACTTTATTTTGGCTACATAGTGCTCGATTTCATTAAGGACGGCTATAGAACAGTAACTCTGATTGTATTGTATTGTGAGTTTTCCGTATTGTCATCTTTATCACGACTTTTACCATTGCCTTCTTTATCTTAGCTTATATCTAACGGCCGCTAGTGCCCTTCCTTGGACTGATTGTCCGGATTTTTGGCTCGCACCGTTTATGGACCTCTCGCTCTGCTCATCGGTTTCGTTTGGTTCCACAGTGTTCGATGTTTTCATGGACAGTAGTATCACTCTAATCGTACTTTTGTTCTTGTTGGTCTCATTCTAATGGTACCGTACTTCTAGTTTCGTTTACGTTTAATTTCAATTACGTCAGACATTGTAAATTATATACATACACGTACTAGTGACATTCAATTCAATGTACTGTATAATTTCATGTTTGGTAGCCGTTTTTACGTTTGTTACAATGCCAATCGCTGATGTTTCACCTGATAGATGCATTTACACCAAACAATGTTAAAATCATGTTTATATTCTCTGTATTGCAAAAATCAAATGGAAAGTGAAAATTTTCCGAAGCTCTCGTTTAATGACTAAGACAAAATCTTGCTTGAAGACGGCAAAGCGGATTGTATATCTTTATTTAAAGCAAGTCTAACTAGAGAGTATATTAACAATGAACAAGTTCAATGGAAATCTCTTATACAAGCATTTGCAGGTAAACCAGTGAAGTCAAGTGGATCGGTAAAAGCGCCTATCTCTGATTGTTCGTATGAATGGACTTGGAGAAGCGTGAAAGCGTCAAATCTAAACTGTTTGTGTAAACCTTGTCGCGCTCGACATAAACAAATCCTCAGCGATATGAACGAGATATTCTGCGTCTTAGAGTGGCGTTAGGTTGGAATATTGATTGACAGAGCCATTGATTATGATATATTGTTATGAGTTATTCCGATATATATATATATATATATATATATATATATATATATATATATATATATATATGATATGGGGATCCTATGGGATCTGAGATCTTGGGTCCTCTGTTTTAGGCAATAGAGATCCCACAACAATTTTGTTATTCAAATTATTCTGGGCCCGGAATAAATGTTAGGGGGCCTGAGATTTTTATAAACCCCACAACAGAAAATTTATACTCTAACCACTGCGTATATATACATGTATATACTGAGTAGGCCCTATTAATTTGTAGAGCATCATCGTCTTCTTCTAGAAAATGTTGTAACAATTTCTGGAGCATAGGCTCCAACCGATTGCCCTATCTGACGTTGGTTAGGATCTTAGAGCTTTGTCGCCTTTTGCGACACATGCAGTCCACGGTTGGTCCTTTTTTCAGCTGCTCGGACGCAACACGAATTATATATATAATATATATATATATATATATATATATATAATATACATATATATATATATCGAGAGAGAGAGAGAGAGAGGGAGAGATAGGGAGAGAGAGTATAATTACGTGTATATTATAAATACACGTACAGCATCATTATACTCTGCAAGCATCAAGGAATAGATTCCGATGCCTATAATCTACTGCATCAATACTGGCTGGAGGATACGGTATTTTAAAAGATTTAAAGAGAAATCATCTATCCAGTCAATATAACCTCACAGCCGATGTAATCGATAGTTACTCATTGGACTCTATTAAACACACATCTACACATGTTAATCTCTTGATGGATAAGCTTTGACGTGACTAAGATAATAATAAATACCTTTACTACAACTTATAATACAGTTCTAGTTAATTTTCTATTAATGCATTTAATAATTCCATGTTAATTTTAGTTAATAGTTAATTTTGAAATGTTAATTTTCACATAAAAATTTGCATGCGAACTGCTGTAATTAAAGGGTCTAGCATCTTAGGATATAGGTACTTGTTGAACCTCCTGTTGGAGTGGTAGTCTCTGGCTTGCTTTTGATCTAGACCAATCTCGCTGAGCCATGACTGTGGAACAAGAGCTGGACATGTTGTAGGATCAGTGAACGAGGATACGGATCAAATGTTGTTGATTGTCCGATATCCACTGTCCATACTGGTTTAGTCGTTTAACAGATGAAATCTGAATCGTCTCTCTGTCTCATTTTCTTGCTCTCTCTCATTCTCTCTCTCTCTCTCTCTATCTCTCGCTTTGTCTGTCTGTCTGTCTCTGTCTCTCTTTTTCTGCTTCCTTAGTACGATCTCTCAATATGTCTGCACGTGCCTCTGGATCTGCCACCGTATCGTTCTATATCCTTTTTAGTTCCGCTGCCTTCTACTTCCGCTTGCTCCCTTTCCTTCAGTTTATCTCTTCCTCTCCTCGTCCATCTTGCTTTCTCTCCATCTATACCTCTCTCCCTCTCCCTCTCTCTCACTCTCCCTTTCCCTCTATATATAGGCCTATATATGTATATATAATGTATACATATATATACATAATATATACGTATGTATATATATATATATATATATATATATATATATATATATATATATATATATATATCTAATATGTACATACCGATCTTTCTATATCTATTACTCTAATAAATATATAATTCTATTTCTGCTCTTCATACATCAGTCTTTCTAAGTATATTTATGTCTCACTCACAGTTTACAGCTTTCACTATCATTCTGCTATATTTAATATGTTATATTAAAAATTTAACGTATTCAAGGGAATAGATCTTTTCGGTAATAGCTATAAATAGAACCTCGGGGACACCAAATGTAAACAGAGGACAAGAAAACGTAAACACTGCATAGAATACCATTGAAATGTACTAGTTCTTCATAAAATTTCTAATACAAACTTTCTTTAGAAACGTTATTTACCTTACAACCTACTATACGGATATTAATTAAAGAATAACTAAACACTAATAGTTTAACTCTGATACCCATTATAACCATATGCATGCATTATAGCGAAGTTATAATGTAGACCCATGACATTTACATGCAACTATATGTATCAGATGTCAACATAAACAAACCAGTGTTAACATGCAACAAAATATGTTTTCAATTACCGAAGCGATCTGTGAAGGACTAACTACTTTCATATTAAATTACCTGTAATTACACATATGTCGAATAAACATGATGTCTGATTCCATAATTATTTTGTTCAATTGGATGACAAGTCTGTAGAGCAGTTTCACAAAGATACCGTGGGTTCGAGTCCAAAACCTACCCTGACTGAAGCAATATTTCTCTGATATTGTCGCAGCAATATTAGATAAATAATGCCGCAATATTTACACAATATTTCTCCGATATTGCCGCAGTCAGGGCAATAATAGTAATACTAGCAACAATTAGACGGCTACTGTCACCCGTGACCACATCGAGCACTATTGAGACAAATTCAAGCCGATGAGCAAAAGGGGTCCAAAACAGTGAGAATAAATACTATATTATTAATCAACTTATTTATATTTATACTATTTATTAGAATATAATATTTTTCAGAAAAATACATAATATTCTAATCCTCGGACTCGTCCGTCTGATAACGTTTTCGCGAGATGACGTTAACATCGGCTTTGTTATATGGAATTAAGTTAACTTTTATTTTCATTCTTTGCGTTTATCTCATCTTGTGACGCTTTTGTTTGCTTGAATTCCGGGCAAAGTGAACCGTGAATAAGAATGCGGGGAAGCGGTAAAGCAGACATCAGTTGTTGGATGGACTCTCTGCAGTGCACTTTAAGCTGACCTGATGCACATTCGGCGCCGCACAGTGGCGCCTCAACCATCTAGCGGCAATTAATTTTATTGCTTCACACTATTAGTGATAGGCCTACGTTCGCCCATACATCAAACACGGTGCCTAAACGTAAAGTGTCAAATTACGCTATGCGGACGTTTGCCAATGTCATTTATATCATATATCGACAATGCTTTCATTGAAATATTTGATTTCACCGTCGGTAACCATTTATCAATTTGCTTGTTAAGGCTACTGTATATGTATATATAGAGAAAATACAATAGCATGTTATTTCAGTTACTTAATTTAAAAAATACTGAAAGTCCGGTCTTTAAAGGTCCAAAGGAGGGTTAAATTATTCCATTTTCGACAAACACATTTTATAGAAATGGAAGTTTTATAATTAATTTCTTGTTGATTATGTCTTGGAGTTCTACTAAAAATATTCAGTGTCAGTCATGATTGCTTGTTCCACGCATTGCTTCTTTAACAGAACAATCTATCGGAACTTCTTCATCGAGTGGGGTGGGTTATCGTAAATTCGGAGGAGGGCTATTGATTGATATCGAGGTTTAGGCAATAATATATCTAGCCATATTCTTAATGCATCGGTAAACAAATTTTGAAGTTAAAAAGTCGAACTCTGCCTCTATGCTTAATTCGAAGGATGTTTGATGAACGATCAAATTCATCAAGGACTTAAGATCCTTTTATGATAAGCCAACAAACTGTTCTGATCATGAAGACAATTCATTTACAGTTATAAATTAGATTTGAAAAGATGGCTCCTAGTTTTCGTTTCATTTGTTCATTTCGTTTATTCAACTCTTTTATAACACAGGCAGTCTACTTTTATTATATTCTTTACTGATTCAGAAACATCGTTGATAATTCGGACTAAATAAAGATCATTTAAGTTAACAAATACAAACGATGGCATTTCAATCAATCAATCAATACATATGAATTTAACGTCCGGTTCCTCGCCATAAGACAATGTCAGGGACGTCTCTTGAAGACTCTGCACAAACAGGCGCCCAAATACCACACGATGAGTACACAAAGAGCACAAGAGAAAGCGAGATCAAAACAGTGCAAGTCCAATATCCAAGTCAAACGGATCAAAATTTAGACCTATGGCGGAAAGAGATGGGTTAAAGCACCCAATCATTCGTTAGCTTAATGCACCTCCTCAGATATAAAACAAAGCTTATAAATATTCCTCAGCAATGTCAGCATCCACTCACATATTACATTATTTTTAGTATGAGATGAGAATATTCTAGGTAAAGTCTACGTTCAACATAAACTTGTTACGGCTGCATGCAGCTGTTTTCTCTCTCTTCGCCGTACCTGCGGTATTATGATACCTCATTGATACACCCAATGTTTGTTATTTGTACAAATGAAGCCATTAAGCGACTTCGCAGTCATTTTTACTTGGAACACAATTTGAAAGTTATCCGTTACAGTTTCTTTGGTTACTAGTTTTAATCTTAGATAATAATTTGTTACTGCGTCAAAAAGGCAAACTTTAATTCAGCAGCCTGAATTTTTTGCATTTCTAATTACACTAGGTAACCAAAGTCTATGATTGAAGACTTAGTTTAATGTCTATTTTGCGCATTAATGGATACTGTCAGTGATGAAATCCAGTTGGGATTGATTCTACAATAGAAACTTTAAGTTCTAAACCATAAGCCGCTAGTCTCTTACTTGTCACTCAAGATATCTACCAACTGGGCTATTCAAATGTTGCTCTAACAGACAACTAGTCTGCAAGATTTCATGATCCTTTTTACCCGCAGTAAATCTTTCTTAATAAAACCCGGCAGAGATTCGAATTCTTGGCTTTAGTTAGGTGCTCTGCCAACACGAAAGTCAGATCTCTGAAACATATAGAACTATAATTGTTCCTATTAATTTTTTTTTAAATTGTCAGGACAGGATAGCTTTTTACAGTAGAAATTCTGTCTTTATAATGCTAAGACCCAAGGCCAGGTTTAACATAAGTTCCCTACTAGAATAACAATGTCAGCGACAGGGATAGCACTGGATTTGAACCCTGCGCCTATTGATCCACTGTTGAACAACTTCACAACAAGCCACCGGCTCAGCCTCATATTTAATATTTAATGCCTCTTATTTAAAGATGATTTGTCATTTTGCATGCTTCCATTGAAAGTATTATATTGCATCTATATCACAAGTATATTGTTGGTCAATTGTACAGCGAAATCTCAAACGTATTTTTAAAAAGAGGCTGTTATTATAAATTACAGCTAGGCTGTGTAAAGAATTCTTTATTTCGATTGGCTTACCTGCCTACGATGAAACTTTGAAAAGTACAGTCAAATTTTATCAGCATCGATGGCTTCGTGTCAGCTCTTTGACGTATGACCCTTGCAGGTGTTACTTCAAGCAAAAACCGCCACCGTCTTGCACAATAGAACGTGGCCAGATTTTAGTGTTGAAATTACTGAAAAGTGTGAGCCGATTAATAAGAACGATTAATGTTACGGAGAAGGTTCATTTATAAAGTCAAGTTTTTAATGATTAGTCTATTTTATTTGCATGAGAGAGGATCTGTATAATTTTAAACTTAAAATATGACAAGAGAATACAAATTCACTTGTCAGATTTTAAGTTTAAAATTTACGATTAAGATGTGATTGATGTTTTAGCATGACACCAAATGTAGCATTGTTGATGTCAAGCTCAAGCTAAGGTTGACGTCAGTTTCCTCACTCGAAAGCGATGTCAGTGACGGGAGATCCCAGGATTTGAACCCGCACCTACTGATCCGCGGTCGAGTATCTTACCGACTTCGCCACTGGCTCCAGCCAACTAAATGTAACTAAAATATCTGCTAGTGATTAGTAAATGATAATAGCAATGAATTAAAATGCCTGAGTTTGTTTAACGTCCGTGGAGTACGGCAAGGGATAAATTTACAGACAACCCAGCTATGTTCAAATTTAAGTTCTCTAGCTTGTCAGGCAAGAATACTATATGACAGCGCGGAATAAAAATAAATCTCCAAAATATTGGAAGGTTATTCTTAAATCCGTGCTGCAATCAGTGCGCAATCAAAGACAATTAATACTAATAACCATTGAGAGGATGGAGAAAATAATGAAAACTACAAAAATTGAAACTTTGCAAAGGAAACTGTGTAGCACGTACTGTTGTCGTGTGTGTAACCATACCAACATAAAGTAATTGAGAGCAATCGATATCGATGATTGCTTATGAACCCCTATTACACCATTCATTAGTAGCCCATGGTTAGAAGTACCTCCGATGCAGTTATCCTTCAAATGAACTGAAATTCTTATAACTAAATACCGTCGTATATTTCTTGTGCTTCCGGCAGAATCCAACTTCCTCGACAATATCTTTTCTGGCGCCTTTCCATTAATATTACTTATTGATATGGAAGAAATTCAACGAATGCAATAAAATGAAATGAAAAGTATGTTTAGTTTATAGAAATCAGCAGCATCCACTACCCCCAGTGTCTAGTGATATTTTAATTTTGCTGTTTCGCACAGGACCACCGGGGCCTCAGGGTGCTCAGGGGGAAGATGGCAGGAGGGGCGAGAAGGGAGATAAGGGAGACCTCGGGCCGGCGGTAAGTCTCCGCTAGTCTCCGTATTCATCATCATCATCTACCCTTAAATCCCAGTTTAACCAGGGTTGGGATACGAATAGACTTTCTCCAGTCCTCCCTGTCCCACACCATATCATTAGTCAATCCCCTATTTTTCATGTCCTTTTTAATTACCGCATCCCACGTCAATTGTGGTTTATCTCTCTGTAGCTTAACATCCAGCTCCTACTGCTAGTCTCCGTATTGCAGTCCAGTAAATGTGTACTTAGTAAACAAGCATGTAATACTCTGTAATGCTCTGTATGTAATGCTCTGTATGTAATGCTCTGTATTTAATACTCTGTATGTAATACTCTGAATGAAATACTCTCTATGTAATGCTATGAATGTAATGCTCTGTATGAATTGCTCTGTATTTAATGCTCTGTATGTAATACTCTGTATGTAATGCTCCGTATGTAATGCTCTGTATGTAATGCTCTGTATGTAATGCTCTGTCTGTATTTGCTCTGTATGTAATACTCTGTAATATCCTGTATGTAATACCTTGCAAGTAATAGTCTGTATGTAAATCATGTTTGCATGTTAGAGGATCTGAACTCTCAGTTGATTGCCCTTCTATTTCTGTAATTGTTGGGGCCTGGACGGTTGCATTTAATTAGTAAGATAAACTCTCTCGAATTTGCCGAAAAGGCGAAGTCAAAACAGCCGAAATAATTTTTAGTGTTCTGCCTCTGCAGCATGACTGTGGGAGTCTAGAGTTTAAAGATTTTAACTTTAAGCCTAGTAATCTGAAGGCGGTCCTAACGGTTTTGTCACTGGCTCAATTCGGATTGAACTATTTTCAATGTTATAACTGAAAAATTTAATTTACGTTTAGTTTTTATTAAATAAAAATAAATAAGTGTAAATGAATAACCTAGGCGCCTATATATTGAAAGGCGCCTAATTATTTCAGATAAAAATGCTTTACGACAAATAGCATTAACTATTTTCAATGCGAAAGAATTTTAGCAGAACAACCTTTCTGTTATATTTACAGAACAAAATCTATTTAAGAAGGGAACCGATTAAGAAATATGAATGTGCATTGGAATGTCTGCATTAGAGCTGTCATCAAGCATGGCACTCTATAAAAAGAGCAGAAAGAGAGGTTTTAACGTCAGTTTCCTGCCTCGATGCATTTCAGCGACCCGCCGAGAACTGGATTCGAACTCTGTCCTTACTGATCCAATGTCTGAGAACTTACCGACATGCTTCCCGCTTAGCCCAACAAAACGATTACAACTTGTATCTAAAATATTTCAGGGTTTAGTGGGACTTCCTGGCAGAAATGGCTTTCCGGTAAGTTTCTTCTCATCATAGAACTCAATGAAAAGTGTTATTCAGTTTTTTTACAATTTAGTTCAATTCGTTTTACCAGTTCTAACAGAGCAAGGACTCACAAACGCCCTTTCTCACAGAGAAGAAAAAGTTACATATATTTTTTTATAAATTCAATTAAAATCATAGAAATGGAAAATTTTCGACAACTTCAGTGAGATAATAATGAAGATCAAACAGGACTTCTATTTTGCTATTATAAAGCTATATATATGTAGGTAATTTTAACGTTTATGCCCTTACCTTATTATGTGGTAAATCTTTTTCTAGTTGTAAAAGTTTGCGATAGTTAGTGATAGCGCAAATTGTCAGCAAGTCACAATACATTATTAATCTTCATTTTCTCTATGCAGTTTAGTTCTAGACCGAATTGATTTTTTTAAAAAGCTGGTAAAGCTAATGTTAAGGTCAGTTTCCTCACTCAAAGGCGATGTCAGTGACGGGAGAGCCCAGGATGTGAACCCGCACATACTGATCCGCGGTCGAATATCTTACCGACATCGCCACTGGCTCCAGCCAGGTCAATTAATAGGTTAAGTCCATTTATAGCGCCAAATGGCAGTAAGCTTCGATGTATCAATAATCATGATTTGTCTATGCATAATGAATTTGAGTCAAAGATTGAGTTAATTTACTAGGCCTACACATATATTTTTCAGTTCAGTTGCGCAATCGATTAAAACTACACATATATTTTATTCTCTGCTCGCAATTTCAGGGACCGATTGGCTTGGATGGACCCAAAGGAGAACCGGTAAATTAATCCTTTTCCTATTGCCTCATTTATTAATAATTATGATCGAAAATTGTATTGAATACTATACTTTGAATCTATGTGTATTGAATTTTAGTTTACAAATTAATAAAAACTTTCGGTGGTTAGATTATTTCCTAAACGTTATAGTGCCAGTTCTCTCTTTAGTAGACAAATTGTGAATATTTAAACAAATTTCGTATCACATCTGAAAAGTTCCATTGAATCTTTTACTCTCAATTTAGTTTAATACACAGCGAGATCAGAACACACGCTTTGAAGTTGATTGTGCCTATTATAATTATTCAGTAATTTACAATAATTATCATATATATGTACATAGTTTGGTTTTAATTATAACATCATTTTAATATTTATATATCAGTCAGTAAGTCAGGTGGCCTTCTTTGTTGTCATGTATACATGTATGCTCATAAATGTAGCAATTTTTCCCCACAATATTTCGAATGAGCAACCATAGTATTTTTTCTTCAGGAAAACAACAGGAGCTATTTTATGACATAATTACTGGGTGTTTTTATATTTTCATTTAAAAAAATGGAGTAGTAGTATAAATTCAACACGAAATCATTAACTTAAGAGTAACATTCAATTTTTCAGAATCTGTTGCGCAATCGATTAAAACTACTTTCATGGGACTCCGAATCATTATTCTATTACTTATAGGTAGGTAGTTTCTAGGACCGCAATACTATTCAAGCCAGTTATTTCTATGTGCATTGAATGGTTCTAGACGTCATCATGGATTATTATTACAGAGGAAGATGCTTTTATTGAGTTTATTACTCTGGTTAGTGTTTTTATTTTAGGGCATAACAGGACCTAAAGGGGACAGAGGTGATAAGGTTCGTTATCTTAACCGTTGTATCCTCTAAATTGAGTAGGACTGTTATTTGGAGATTTCTCGATAGTATAGGCCTACATATAGGCTAATAATAGTGACTTGGCAGTGATATTGTGCTTTTTCGACTTAAGTGATGTTGTAGTAAACATTATTTACTAATAGGACTTACACGCCAAGAGCGATCATGTTCATTCAATAATGGCCGTATTTACATGTACTAGTAAGAAAATAATACGAGTTAAACATCTTAACAGTAGTAAAACAAAAGATTAAGTCCAAGAAGTGAAATAATGTTATTTACTTCGCTTGCTCCGAGGTATGGCGAGTTAAAAAACACGAAATGAATTTCTTTGCAATTTTGTCATGTAAGACGCAGAATGCTTCCCACGTCATTTGTTTTTCAGATGGGATATCAATTACACATGTGCTATGAGTTCGAATCTCTCTGCTTCATTTAAATTCTTTCTGCTTACCAATTCTTGTCAGCTACAGCCGGTGCTGTCTCATTCTCAAGTCTTTCTCTATATCATCAGTTTTGACTTTTGACAATAATCCTGCAAAGATTACTGACAACTTTAGTGAAGAAAAGAGGAAATAACGAAAACTACAAAAGCAGCTGCTAGAAAGGCAAATTCCGTAGCACATGCGATATGTCACGTGTGTAGCTATACGGAAAAACAAAATACATTAGAAAGATATAGCTAATAATTATTTATACTTACAGGGAGCTACAGGTGAGAAAGGCTCAAAGGGTGCTGTTGGACTTCCAGGCTTTGACGGTGTTCCAGGGATCAAGGTTTGATTGCGTTTGCATGATATCCTAACGATGCTATTTATCAAAAAGCGTTACTGAAAGTAAATTTAGGTTGTTAGATATTTTCTACATAGGTTAGTGAATACTGCAAAATTAAAACATTTTACATCCGTTACCTCAAACAAGGATGATGTTGTCAGATACAACCATATCGCATAATCATTTACTGCATAAACATAAAATGTTAAAGTGTCTTGTAATAATTAAGTACTTGGTAATGGGTCTATAACAAGCAGCCTGCGCTTTCTGAACGAGTATAGGCCTACCGTTACTGTATATTATGTTAAATTAACTAAAATTAATCGCACTTCATGGTTATAAATATGCAATAATTATTATGACCTTCTTTCCATAATTATTATTATATATAACCATTTCTTTTGAAACTAGTCTAAAAGCTCTATTTTTACTAAGAGAGAAGGTAGGACCCATGAAAAATTGTTGCAATTTTATTGTTGTGTTTGTCATTATGAAATACTTGCATTGAACTATAAATTTGTAGTCACTCAAGCGTTCGGTTAATCTAAACGAAGATTCTTACGGTATAGTGGAATTGATTGCCATCAAGGTAATTAAGGCGACATTTAGAGTTGCATGCTTAGACATTTTGGCATTTTGATGTCCTCGTTTGCAGCCTCTCATAGAACAGCTTGTGAAATGCCCGCGGTTCTGTACATGCGTTGTAATGGATATTCTTTGAGTAGATTTTATCAGATTATATACACAAAATCTGAGAAGCTCACATTCTCTCTAGCAATATTTACATCTAGAATATTCTTTCTCATGTTCTCTATGTTTCTCTCTGGCTCTCTCTCTCTCTCTCTTTCTCGCTTTCTCTCTTTCTGTCGCTATCTAACTACGTCTTCCACTTCCTCTTGTCATTTTTCTCTCGTTCTTCCTAAAGTTGTTATCTTTCGCTTTTTCTCTCATTTCTCTTCTATTCAGAACCAAACGCCTTCATGATTTTGCTTTCCATTTTGCATTATCTGCTGTGATATACCTGTATGCTTTACCTTACATAGCTTACGCTACTAATCGAGTTTACATTCTCATTGAAAAGTTCTCCAATATTACAAGAGCTGCCGCCTGGCTTGTTCTGACATTTTAATTTATAAATAACAATTTACTGTGTATTTGAAGTGCTGTGTTTTTTGTAAAGAATTAGAAAACTTATTTGCCTTATTATGCATGCTAGTTTGCGTGTGCTTTTATTATGCATGTTAGTCATCTTGTGACTCTATTTTGAAGCTTAATGATTGTTTTTAAAATAAAATGAGCAGATGATATTTAGCTGCATTGTCCTAGGGTTTATATAATTGGCTTATCCCAGGGTTTATATAATTGGCTTATCCCACAGTACCAAACGAGAAATGCATGACGTAATATGAAAATGACTCCTATATATACTGGCTGGAGCCAGTGGCGATGTCGGTAAGATATTCGACCACGGATCAGTATGTGCGGGGTTCAAATCCTGTGCTCTCCCGTCACTGATATCGATTTCGAGTTAAGAAACTGACGTCAACATTAGCATTACCCTTACTTAATATATAATAGGTTTTGCGTAATCTCTCATGTGCTTCTAAAGAGCCGAATGACGCAGGTATGGCATAGGAGAAAACTTGTAGCCTATGGTTTTAGAGCCATTGGCCGCCAATAATCCATAGCTACAAAGAAATATACATGTAGGCCTACGTCACTAAACTACTCTACTTTTTGTTTGTTGATTTAGCGCTGCAATAGCTTTTTGCATAATTCCTTGTTATGCCAAAGTTTGTATACTATGAAATTTTTGCTGACACTTGAACTCCTTTAAAGATAATTTAATTTAAATTTGAAATTATAGTTTGTTTCAGTCTCTGTATTTGTGGTTCACTTTATTTGCCGTAATTTTTACATAACTTTTTCGCTACGCTGTATGGATTCCCTTAAAATGCATATATAGGTATAATATATATATATATATATATATATGCATTTTACTGGAATCCACATATCTATAATATATATATATATATATATATATATATATATATATATAGAGGGTCTATATATATTATATGTATTATATGTATCATAATTATATTATATTATATATCATAAATATATATATATATATATATATATATATATATATATATATATACGACAAGCCTACAATATATCGCCATCAATGTAATAAATGTTTTTTGGAGGAAGATGCTTTTCCATTTACCTCAATTAAATCTACCACTTCAAATGCAAAAACCTAGTGCATTATCAGTCAAAAGCAGTAGCTTTCTTGCAGCCTATTGCTTAACGCATCTCAACAAACCTGCTTTCAGATCGAAATAGCAAATCTTTCAATTAATTAATTTAATTAATTCTTAATTATATTATACTGGTTCAGGAGGCCGCCTAGACCTGTAACACCAGTCTAAATTTAAATTTAACCCCTTTATATTACATGACTAGATAAAACTAGTTTTGTCATTGATATCAGTTAACAAATGAAGTTAAAATATATATTTTAAGAACACTTAAAATTTAGATTTGTTTTGTTTATGTTATTTATTTTATTTATATATTTTATTTATTTATTTGAGATATTTATAATATTTTTTTAGATTTAAGGATTTATTTTTTACTTGTATTTATTACAGGGAGATAGAGGACCCCCAGGACTCCCTGGCGGACTAGGCGAAGAATGGATTGAACGGATACGACTTCTTAAGGTTTTTTATTTTACATAATTGCTCAATCCAACTTTTTTCAACTTTTCAAATTATTATGAATGTGTGTTTAGTCGCAAAATAGTCTTCTTTAGTTCAACGTATGATAAAGCAAATTCATAAAATTTTCAATTGTTGACCTTGTCGATTTTTTATCATGGTATAAACTTGGAATTTCAGGCGGGATCTGTCGCTTAATGTGTCTTGGAGAAACTTAAAACAAATCAACATATTCTGATCTGATTAATGGTTTGTTTTATTTGCGGTTCAGCGGTTAAAGCTTTGGTATTTTACGCCGAAGTTTTTCGGATATGAAAGCAGAACCGAATAAAAAACAGATTCTCGGAAGTATAACGAGTCAATCAATATTTCAACCCTCGTTTTATTTGCATTAAATTATTACGTGATAATTGCCTGCAAAAGCAGCCCAACCAAAACACTAGCATTGCGTAGGAAATTACGGCGGCTTGACTTACAGCCCTTATAATATTACTTGATACTCGGTAGGAGCGTCTTTAAAAGATACTCTAGTAGCGAATGAATTGTCAGTAAGTAGTACGGTGTATATCTGTCTTTAACTTTTAACCTTGGTCTAATCATGATCATTAATTCTATAGTCACATTCATCATCATCTTCCCTTGAATCCCAGTTTAACTAGGGTCGGGATACAAATAGACTGTCTCAAATCCTGTCAGTCGTACATCAAATCATCCATCAGTCAATCCCCTATTTGAGACTTTTCCATTCGTTTAAATTTTTGTAGCTATTTCTGGATCATAGGCGCTCACCAACCGAATGCCCTTTCGGACGTTGGTGTGGATTTTAGTACTTTAGTCGCCTCTACGGCACGTGAAGTCACCGGTTAGTCAATTCTTCAAACAACCCGGACACAACACGGGGATAATTCTGTAGTCACACTATAAATAATTAGCCCCAACTCTAAATATAAACACTTATGATTATTATATATTTTTCAGTACTAGAAGTTTTAAACTTGTAATTGCAGGGAGAGCCAGGGGAGAAGGGTCCCGCAGGGAGCCCCGGGCCACCGGGCCCCCCTGGACTGCCTGGGTTCGATGCTATACCCGCTCCGGCTGGACCCCCGGTAAAATCACAATATTACAATATCTCTTTGTACTCATTAGTTTCGTACTGAGCCTTTATTTGAATAATTACGTTGAAATTGGTTTTATGTTATAAAGTGAAAGTAATATATTTTGTCGGCGTTTAATAATATTGTAAGCTAGCTTTGTGTTTGGCATGAACAAATTTAGCATAGAAATATCTAGAAAATTACTAAGATTAATTTAAATTAGGGCATGAATATACAAGTATAATTGACGAGTAAATCTTCACAAATTTCCTCTGTTCAGTGTTCAATGCTGTTTTTTTAAATTTCCAAGAGAAGTTTAGCTTACCAGCGTTCAATAAGGTGCTATCCATATAGCTACAAACCATGAAGACACGTCAATGATACTTCTCCTTTTCATGTCTAAAATGATCACTTATCGAACAGCTTGTTAATTCTAGAGTTATTTACGCTGCCTTTTGATCGGTTTTAAAAATTTTACTTTACTATGTGCTAATTTCTCTGAACCGTTGTCAGAAACCTATATTATAAATACGAATACAAAGATGTGGGGAATACCCTGTGCTATGCTGTAACAGTGTTTCTGGTATTGTGGTGCCATAGTGTTCGTTGTTGGCATGGACGACAGTGGCTCTCTAATCGTATTGTTATTGTTGTGTCTGTTATTTAGGGACCGCCCGGACCCCCTGGACCAGAGGTACTATAATTTAAACGGCTTAATATTAGTAAAATATATTTATTTAATTATATTATAATATATTCATTTTTAAATTAAGACTACTTGCTGTATCATACGGAGCATTTAGTACATTTGTAAAGTTATGTTGAAATGATAAATTTAGTTTTGTTTTCTTCGTGATGTAATAGAGATGATGCAGGTACAATAAGAGTCACGGTTTCGCAGGAATTGGATTAGATGATTGAGAACATGCGACCACTTCTTGTAAGCGTGTAAGACAAAAGCGCTATTAATCGGTGTAAAAATGAGGAGCTGTTGTGAGAGTTTTTAAAAGCCTGGCGTCAATCTCTGTCGAATTATCTCAATAGGTCGCAATAGGCCCATTCACTGGCAAATCCAGTGAAATTAACATTCACTCTTATATGCTTCTTTTTATGAATAAGTATCAAGGCAAATTCACCAAAAAGTTTTGAATATAAGAAAAACAAAATACATTTTCTTCAATGCTCAGTTAAGTGTTCTTTGTTGTTTTAGGGACTGCCTGGAAGAAATGGAATGGCTGGAGCTCCCGTATGTTAAATCTTTGTGATCTTGTAACGTTATTGTCACTTTAAGAATTAGATATATTATCATTAGTTTGATATTTATATCATAAGTTTAATATATCATCTTTATTCATCTTCACTTGAATCCAAATTTCACTAAGGTAGGGATTAGAAAATGTAGAAATAATTTCTGGAGTCTAGGCCTTGTCAACCGGATGCCTTTTTTGTCGTTGGTTTGGATTTTAGTGCTTTGTCGCCGTTTAAAGCACGTGCAGTCCAGGGTTTGTCTATTCTTAACAAATTCGAACACAACACGGGTATTACATTTAATGAATTGATGGGTAGCACACTATCGGTTATTAACTTTAATTTAAACGAGATCTAGATAATTAGACTTATTAAACATTTAATGTAAGCAATATTTGCTTTGAACTAAAAAGTTTAGTTCAAATTTACAATTAAGTAAAATCTAAATTTACATTTTATATCATACTCAAAAATATATTTTTCAAGATTCAGTAATGATATCGAGCAGGAACTTAATTGTATTAAATTTGATAAACATGAAATATGTCTGACCTTAAGAAAATTAACGACATATTTGATGCTATTAATCAACGATTGGCCAATTAGTAAGCATAAATAAAGTCTTAGTGAGAAATTCACCAAATGTACAACTTTGATCTTTCACTCAAAATAGGTCTTTGTATTCTGTCTCGTTGTATGCACTTTGTGTGCATTTTGATTCAGTTACAATTCAATGATCGTGGTTCTCTCTCTCCTTCACTCTTGCGCTGTTCGGTCTACTTCGTATATTTAAAATTGCTCAATGACTAACATTATAATTGTGTTATTCTGCAGGGTGTTCGCGGAGAGAAGGGAGATTGTGGTGTATTTGGAGGAATTGCCGACAACCAAGCCGTGGGATTTATAGAGGGACCTCCGGGTCCACCTGGAAAAAAGGTTCGTTGTATTGCCTTCTTTATACTTCTGTTAATAAATTTATATTCATTACAGCAATTATTTTAACAAATAATTATTTTAACAAATCATTATTTTAACAAATCATTATTTTAACAAATCATTATTTTAACAAATCATTATTTTAACAAATCATTATTTTAACAAATCATTATTTTAACAAATCATTATTTTAACAAATCATTATTTTAACAAATCATTATTTTAACAAATCATTATTTTAACAAATCATTATTTTAACAAATAATTTAACGAACTAATAATTTAATTTCGTAGTGTCTTGCCAGTGATGCCACTGATACATAAGAAACGATTCTTTTCTTGTGTGTACTTTTCTGGTGTTACTCTTCCATGTGAACTATTATTTTTATTTTTTGTCGTGTACAATATGCACTGTTTGTGGATTATTCTTTCAATTCTAGAGTTTGTTATACTTGCTGCATATCTTCTGAAATAATGAGTTATAAATTGCTGTTTATTCGTTGGCTTGTTAACAAGTTGTTCGACAGTGGATCGATAGGTGTGTATGGTTCAAATTCAGTGCTCTCCCCGTAACTGGCAAGCTATCGAGCAGGAAACTGATACTGACCCTGCCCGTTTTAAATTTTGCAATAAAATGCAGTTATAAGTAATGATTCTGTCCAACAATTGTGAATGAAATATTTAGAATATCACTGCAGATATCTTAAGTAGTGCCAGTCTACATATATCCATCTTAGCAGTTCCAATTTGTAGATAACTCCTACTATTAATTACTGTAGTCTCTATATAAATAAGTTCATACCCTTGTTCAGTTAGGAAAAATTGTTTACTTGAACTACTGTATAATATGACTTCAATCATAATATAATTATTTATTTTATTTAAACGTTACAGCAACAAATGAAATATACATGTAAAACGTATGCATATAAATGTTGCAATTAAAATATTACTAAGGTTTATAATATAATATAAATTTAAGCCAAAATCTCTCTTATAATCAAAAATCTACTGATTGATCTCATTTTTGGTGACAATTTATTACAATAAACATCTTTAAAGTTTCATTTACAATATATGCCGTTAAAATTTTAATATTAGGTAATTTAACCGTCTACATCATTTTTAATATTTCAAAATGGCACATCTGCTAATTTCTTCGAGTGCATCTTTTAACGATACTGGACAAAAGAGGTTCGATTTTCTACGGAATCCTAATTTTAATATAAAAGTTTCATTTAATTTCTCCAAAGAAACGCTTCAAGGAATGCCGCATGAGTGTTGTGCCGCTAATGTCTAAGAAGAAAATTCGAGCTCTTAAGCGTCAGAGTCGACGTCGAATAGGGACTGACTCTAACAACGGCACGAGGGAACGACGCCATGTAGAGGATAATGTATTATATCACCACGATCTGCACAACCCTGCCTTCAGATTCCTTCATATAGACGAGGTACTTCGAAAATTGATGACACCGGGATGGATAGTTGTTGAAAAACATTCAGTATGTTGATTGGGATAGCGGTGCTGTAGTTAGGGAGTGGTATTTTGAGAGACTTCATCTTTCTAATAATATAAGTTTGTTCTTAATTCTGCGTATCGTCCTTACACAGTCCTAACGTGATTCGACACTAACAAACTTTCTTTAGTATTTTGTAGAGGATTGGTTTTCCTTTCATTCAACGCTTTCAACTTTCAATTGTATAATCACCTAGAGAAGTAGCAGACTATTGGCATAATTAGCAGTTCGGATAGTCACCTCTATTTTTAAATTTGGAACACTTAATTAAATATTTCGCTTGTAGTGATGTCTTCTAGTCTTCATTTTAGTTTTTTAGCAGCTTAACTTTATGATTCTATCTTTCAACGTTTGTAATAAAATGTACACCGTTTGTAATAAAATGTAGGCCTACAACAATAATTAAATAATGAATAATTTTTCATTAAAATTGACTTTTCATCAATGCTATCTTAAAATGTTAAATAAGTTCAAAATAAACCTGTTAAGCTACGTCGCAGAAAGAATGTCATTATTTGTCAATTCTTAATCGCTTTTTATGTTACTTTAAGAACACATCACGACGTACAGGCTCAACGACGACATCTAAAAATTTAAATTCTTAGAAATGTCGCATTTTGGGCTATATTGCATTCCTTATTGATTTCCTTTAAATACTTCATTCTTCAAATACTTAATTTTGTTTGAACTAAGAATAAGGACGAGACTGTTACCGTTGTCGAATCTTATTTAAACCCGTCTTTTCTCTCTCTATGTCTCTGGCCAGAGTTCAATATAATTTTAATAATCATGGATTTAACTAAGATTTAAGCACGTTACTTGAGATACGTGATGAACTCTGATTCGGTATTTGGCTTCTTTATTTCTTTTCTGTTTTCCACAGGGAGACTCTGGAGACACTGGACCTGTTGGACCTAAAGGCGAGAAGGGTGATAGTGGAGCTGAGGGTAGGCGTGGAAGACCGGTTAGTGAAAAATTCCTTTTCCAGTCAATTCACAGAAAAGACGGACATGACTTACGTTTAATCAGCAGATGATGATTTCTATGATGCTTTACTTGATGTATTTTTCGTCTTGTTAGGAATTCTTGACGACTACGATATTATACGTTGATGATTGGATGATAATTTAAAACGTTATGAAGGCTTTTGATGAATAAGCTGTGATTATAAATAGCTTATTCGGATGTACATGTAGCTCTATTTGATTTCTTTCATCGTATACCATTCACTAGTTGAATAGTATACCTAACTAGTTGAATTATTCTTCTTTGAAGAAATGGCTAAATATGTCAATTGTTCAGTTTAAAAAATGTGTTTAACATTTTAAGCTTAATTGTCTCAAATTTGTGAGAGGTATATACTAAGTGCACTTACGAATTTGAACAGCTGAAAAAATAAATAAGCTGATTGATTTTATTCCAATTTTATTACATTTCTGGCATGTGTATGTACTGGCACCAGTTTCTAAAATGTTGTTCTTTTTGTTTTATTTTAATTTCTTTTATAAATAATTATTTGCTCAGTGTTCATTTCATCTCTGTTAAATTATTGCGGTTATAAGACGGTAGTTTTGTTAATAAAATATTTGTAAATACGGATTATACAAATATAAACTCTCTTAATTGTCTAAAAGACTAGCTCTGTCATTAGGTTCTGAATTTAATACAAACTAGTGTCAGGGTTTGTTAGGTAGTTTTCGCAATGAAATAAGCAATATATTTCAAATAAATAGTAAATATATTATTATTAAAAATTAAATTATTTTAATAAACAATATATTTAAAATCTTCACTTTAGGGAATACAAGGTTTGCCAGGTCAAAAGGGTGAAGTTGGGCCTACAGGCCCTGATGGGTTAATTGGTCCACCGGGCCTACCTGGCCCTCCAGTATGTAAACTATAATTGGGCATGGTCACAACTGCGCGCATGGATTAGATATTAGTCATCAGTAGCAATCTTTGTATCCGAATCAGTTTAAATTCTTTTCATTTTTGAAGTTTATCATTTAATACGAAATTTCAAAAACAATTTACTGAATTATTGGATCTGTGAGGCAATGATTGCACATTTATTTGTGTCATAGACTCATAGTTGCAATTCATTTAAATACCTTCTACGTGCTACCAGTGCTGTTACCTGTTGTGTCCTGTTGTGACCTATTGTGACCTGTTGCGACCTGTTGTGACCTATTGTGACCTGTTGTGACCTGGATGGTACAAAATAAACGAAATAGAATCTGCATATATATATCAGAGGCGGTCTACCTGGAGGTGGCTGTGTAATAATGACCCAAACAGGGGCCATATCTCCCCTAGCTAACGCTATGCTTAGGCTTGCAAAGGTACTTTGTGACTAAGATTCTTCCCTGATCAATGGTGTTCTCATACGTGAGTTTAAACGATGCGTTTGGCTAGAATATGAGACTTAATCCTGTCCTTAGTAGAAGACTGACTAAGGGTTTGCTTGATAATACTATATCAATTTGGTAATCCTTTAAAACTTTAACAAATTCGACAACTAGCATAGCACGACTAAATAGTAGATTACTATTTATAAATTAGTACTACTGAGTGTGAATTATTTCACCTACTAATTATTTGTCGATTTAACAAGTCGCATGTTGTTAGGTTTGTATTAAAATACTGTAGAATTGCATGTATTTATGTCGTGATTAAACTTCTTTATTTTTCTATCTAATATCTAATATTTTTCCTTATATATTGAATTGGTTTAACCATTTGGACCCTGAATTACCATGTTAAACGCATTTGAATATTTTGTTGCACTCTATTCGATATATATGGATAAAAAGAATTATTAATGCATCTGATTTCTTTTCGGCTTAGTATTTTTGCTGCGTCCGCGACGTATATTGATCAATTACTTATGTAACGACTGCTACTGATAAACATTGGCAATATAGAGTCACAGTGATGATCTACAGCAGGCGTTGAAATTGTGACCTCTTGTTTTCGTTTACCGTTGCGCTGCAAGTAGATCTAAGATCTTGTTCATATAGGATTAACCTGCAAAATGCTTCAACCGAATTTAGAATAATTATTCACCTTTGTAAGCGTCAATCGAATGTATGTCTGTGTTTCACCGTAAAGTGACAGAGTGTATAACTTGTTTGCCTGAGAGGCAAAAGGTCGTGGATTTGAATCTCTCTAGGAGTTCGTCTCTGATAGTATTCATTGTAATAAAGAGTCAGAAGTTTATATTAAACTTGTATCGTTAAACTAATTGGTGAATCACTAACCTCGATCTGTAAGAATATACGGCAAATTTTCATTGGTAAAAATTCTTAAATGATGCTATCAGTTATATAGCGATTTTAACATATTCTAATATAATCTCTGAATGATATTAATTGATTAAAGCTTTTATTACTTGTATACATGTAAGTTAGAAAATTTAGTAATAGATACATTTCTATGTGTAATGCTGATGTCGTAATATTGTAATTGTAATCTTACAGTATTTAAGTTGGTATTACAACAAACAATTTAGTAGGTTATTAAGAAAATTGAAACTTCTTTAATTAGCTCAAGTTGTATTTGGTAATATGTTTACAACTTTTTGATCTCTCCTATTCATCCGGTGAATCGAGAGTTAGAGAGTAGGCCTAACTCGTAAACCTTCATTCCTTTAGTACCGTTACACTTTGACAGATTTCACTGGTCTTAGCTTACACTGCTTTTTGGACCCCAAACTTGGCTCATCGGTTTGATTTGGTTTCATAGTGCTTAATACTATAACGAAAAACAGTAGCACTCTAATTCTGTTGTTGTTGTTGTTGTAACAGGGAGAACCAGGGTTTCTAGACGGAGAAAGCGGTGACGAGGTTAGATATTGTAATGTTTGCTTAAAATTTCTCATTTGTTTTCTTTACTTCCAAATATGTATTTGTGCTTCCAAAATCTCACTAGCTTGAGGCAGTTCGTATGTCTCGACATACCTTTATTTCTGTTCTCGATTCTTTGTCCAATTACGCAACAAATGTAAAAATCACATTTCTGTACAATAGGCTATAAACACTTCTTGGATTTCTCTTTACCAATCGGAACGGCTACATACTGTAGCATGTCCTTTAGGCTTATATGAACTTACAGTTAAAACAATTAATACATAATTAGAAATTGAATAAACTCGATTATAAAGAAACTCGATGCGATAGTGCTAATCTATGGAAAACGTTTAAAACTTCATAAGTGCTTGATTTGGTTGTATTTATATGTTCAGTCTAGAAGGCCTACATATGACTAAAATTCTTTTTATCAAAATGCAATCTACCAAAGCATTTCTATCTCTTCAAAGGCGGCAACTTCTCCAATGCAAATTTTGACTCACACTGGTAACTATCTGTAATAACTAGTATTTGTCATATAGGCTTAATTACAATATATCTATTACTGTAACATCTTATCTACTTACGTTGACCTTATCTCCAGTTTAGCATCATGTTGATACAAATGCATGCTATAAATTATCTCGATTAATCATTCAATTTACCCATTAGACATGTCACATGCCTATTTCAGGTGCATTATATAACAGGCCTGCCTGGACCCATGGTATGAAAGTTAAATCTCAGCATGCTAGGCTATATCTGTAACTTTGGCTATTTCATTGTTAACCTCGACGTTTTAAGAATTTGTTAAATACAGTTTTATTGCTTTATTTAAATGTTAAAACTTGAGTTTAAACATTTCTATCAGACGTTAGAGCTTGTGAAAACAAACTAACTCATTATTAAGCATTAAACGTTCGGTATTATTATGATCTGTGCCGTGTGTAAATCATATACTTTTCATATACCGTGTAAGTTGATCCAATCTTAGCAGATCAACATCAGATCAAAAATATTTATAAATTAGTATGCTAACTTCTTGTCATGACGGTCATATGTAAACGTTACATTGCCATCAAGGTTACATTTCCTGACATGCAATACCTGCAACGTCATCTTATTGAAAATAAATAATTTGATTATGTCATTCTTTTGCTTAATTCTATGAAATATTTGATGCATAAGCATAGATATTCTAGGCTAAATACCGAACATATTTTTTATTAACCGATAAACTAAGTAGTCATTCAAAGTCATATAATTAAGCTTCAGTAACATTAGTAAATCCTTTTGTACTTCACTTAACTTTTTAATAGGATAATAGTTTTCGTCAACCTTGAAAACCTAAACCATTTTACATGTACAAACTGTGTATGTGAAAATATATTTCCAAACAGGGACCAATGGGGCCTTCAGGATTACCAGGTACTAAGGTATTCTGAAAGCTACTATTTCAATTTATAATAATTTAGCTCATATTCTATTTTCTGGAGCGTGAAGAGAAAACGATAATCTGATATGTTTGTTAAAACATAGCTGCATATCAACTGGCAAAGAAGGAAATTAAACCGTTAATGGAGGGTTACTGACTGAATGTTTGCTCGATATATACTTATTTAATTGATTGATAATCCTAAGCTTAAATGAATTGAATTCTTCAGCCATGCAAAACTCTACTAGGTGAACTGCCTTGCGAGCGAATTCTCACGAAGATTCTAAACAATGTCAGCAAGGTCTGATAGATGGTTGTCGTATTTAAATTTCTTCTTTTGCTGATGACACTCGACTTAGATCTTCACTTCGGGTTATTTACTATATGGTTTAGCACTAGTCACTCTACGGAATATTGATCCACTGCTTACGTTTATGCATTTTCTTTTCCGGTGGTGAGGTGTTACTTCTTTATTTTATTTTCGCTTCAAACGTAATTTTTACCCGCTCATGTATTTTATGACTGTGCGGTACTATAGTTTCTGGATGAACTCGATGATAAATTTTTCTATGTAGCTCACGCTAAGATATAGAGAGTTGTATCACCGTAACAACGTATCTTAGCTCATACTCTTTGTTTAACAGGGCGATAGGGGTTCACCAGGTGATCAGGGGCCTATTGGTTTACCTGTAAGCTATATTTTGGCATGAATTGAATTGCATGAATTAGTTTACAGAAGTGTTGCTTTTTTATCAAAATTATTTTATTGGCATGATTAGTGTAGAATATTCCTGTAAATTATAACCAGGATTTTCACAAGAAGCAGTTCACATTGTGTTTAATCGACCTCAGTTGATGGACTGATTAATTTATCTCTGGTTTAGCGGATAACTTTTTCTCATCTCATGAAATTCGAGGTAAAGCTTTCGCCTCTAGCCTGAAATAAAGCTTTCGTCTCTTGCAAAAAAAGACTAGCCTGCTTTTAAATTAATTTTAACTGTGATGCGCATGGGCCTAATGACCTGTATGTTTAATTTCACGCGCTCTTTGTATATGGAATGGTATAAAACCAGTCTGTTTTTCTAAAAGAAATAAATAAATATTCAATTCAATGCTCCTTTTAATTGTTATTGTACTCGATGTTGTCATTAATGAGTGTAACACCCTAGTTTTTGCTATTTTGTATTATGCTATTGTGAGTGGAAATATTTGAACCAGAAATTGATAACACACTGTAAATATAACTACCAATAGGTAACCTTGTGTCGCTGAAAATATATACTCCAGCGTCTTATACATATTTATTTCGTTTATTTATGGAGTCCTTACGATGCTGAAATAACAATCGGATCTGCGTGATTCCCAGCATGTTCCTGCTTCTGTATGTCAAATCCCGACAGACTGGGATTTCGTGATCCAGTACTAGTCTTGGGCATTCAACTAACACTCAATGTCAAAGTAATTATAAAACTGAAAATAGAATTTGCAGTCACAACTGTGTATCGCTTCTCTATCGGATGCTCTGTCCGACTGCTGGTTCATGGAAAATTCTCTCACAAAATCAGCTCTATTATGGCTTAATGAGCATATGTCTAATATATTTGAGGTTTGTTGTACTCACAAGGGCATTCGTCTACATAGAAATTTGATTCCCTTAAGAAAATCTTGAGAAGATATTTATTTAATTTTTAGTTATAAGTAAGAGATACAAATTTTAAAAAATATAAAAACTAAATAACTATTTTCAAATGTCTTACTCTTTTAAGTTAGATTAAAATGTCAAGGCTCAATCACGTTTAATAAGGAACAAAATATTATAGATGTGTTTACCAGTAATGCAAAACGTCGCCAAAAGCTTAATTAATCTAAAGTGAAGCATGTTTCATAGCTCCATTAGTGCTGCAGGCTATATGATAAATAAATAATTATGGACTAATTGAATAACTAGTTGCCATAGAAGCTCTTTCTCTTAGTTTTCGCTAAGTTCACCGTAGTTCACATTTAATTTGTGCTCTTTTTCCTGTTGTATTTGCTTGTTTGTTTGTTTTTGTATGTGGACTCCATAGGGTTGAATTACCCTTTTTGGTATTCTTTTTAAATTGAATTGCGTTGAATTGAAGCTATATTTCATTAGGATTTATCACCACTTATTTTAAATATTGGTTTAATGACACTATTTTGAATTAGTCAAATAGCGTTACTTATGTTGTGTTGTTATAATTTGTATTATTTCCGTACTGTATGCATATGATTACGTTATCTGCTTTTTACTCTCTCTCACTCTCTCTCTCTCTCTCTCTCTCTCTCTCTCTGTCTCTGTCTCTCTCTCTCTCTCTCTCTCTCTTACTCTCTCACTCTAATGCTTTGACAAATGGCTGAACCAATTAAGGATCAATTCCTACCCATATAAAATCTCTGCTAAATTCTTCTGTACTGAATCTAATTTTAATGAAGATTTTAGCTTAAAAACACTGACGTAGTTGACCGGTGCCTCATGAACGCCTGCTTAGTTACTTCACCAGACGTGCATACATTTCGGATTTCGGTCGGCCAATTCTGCCATAGCCCGGACATAGCAATGTCTTTAAAAACCAGGCCTAACACACTAATATTTATTCCATAAGATACAAAGAAGTTTTATTATATGAAACAACTTAAATACATGCTGTTGTGAAACAATTATAATAAATTCCTACACTAAGCGGCAATGAAATTAAGTAAATGTTAGTCTATATGTAACATCTGAATTCATACAAACATTACTACTATCAGCAGCTGCATTTTTATTATATGATGTAGCATGTGCTTCATGTAATATCTACAATCTTCTATCTGTCGCATTGCAATATTTTAAAATTAATTAGAATTGTTTAAACTAAAATATATCGCAGGGACCTCCGGGACCACCAGGACCTAAGGGTGATCCGGGGGATTCCGGAATGAATGGGAAAGCCGGGCCAATAGTACGTGTATTCTGATATCATTTTCTTCAATAAGTTCCTTCTTATTTCATACGTGTTACCAACGAGTTATTACATCTAAAACATACTAAAAATATTGCCGATCGCATCTTACAACGGTATTTGTTTGCATTTTTGTGATGCCAACTAAAAGTGTGATGAAAAAAATATATCGTGAGCATTTTGAACTATCGAGTAATTTTTAAAATATGTTTCACTAATGCGTGTTTCACTTCAGTTGTTCGATATCTGCTGCTTACATCAATCAATTTATTTGGAATACGAGCCTTTGGGAATTGTGACCGTAAGTTGCCAAAGAACTGTTATAATTAAAAATATTTTTAACTTTAATTATTTAATATTTTTTACTTTTAGGGTCCTCGCGGTAAAAGAGGTAAACGTGGGAAGAAGGGGGATAGGGGCCCCGCAGTAAGTTTTTTGACATATTCAAGTACACATGTACATATACATAATATCTTTTTTGTTCGTATAGTTATACACACATGACAATCGCATTTGTTACTGAGTTTCCTTTCTTAGCTGCTGTTTTTGTAGTTTTCGCTATTTCCTCCATTCTTCTTATTAGCAATCGTTGTCAATAGTTGGCGCATTTAATGAACCTGCGCGAATTAAGTAATAGCCTTCCAACACCCTATTCGGAAGAGCACGGTTAATAAATTTCCCACGTCGTGTGTTCATTACTTGTTCTATATCAAAACAATGACCAAGTACAAATTGCGATCATTTTCAGATATTAAATATGGATTGCTAAACCTGAAATACATATTACCGAAATGTTAAAATTATATAAAATTAAAAGCTAAAAATATAAATTATAACAAAGAATAATGATATTGAAGACCAACTGGTTAGAATCCAAATAAAGTTAGGTTACCATTGATAACAATGGTGGAGGTATAAAATCTAATTTTCATGTTATTTTTATTAAGACAAAATGGGAACAACATTTGTAAGTGGCCTGGTCCATAGTAACCTACCTATTTTGATTAATTTTCACAATAAAATTGAATGATTGGGTATAGATTTTTAAAATCTAACTGATTAATTGATCGAAGAGACGATTGGCTGACCGATTGATTGATTGGAAATTCTAACTTTAGGGAACTCCCGGTTTGGACGCACCCTGCCCCCTGGGTCCCAACGGCTTGCCTATCGAGGGATGCGGCTATGGAAATAGGGTGAATTATCAGAATATCAACGCTGCCTCACCTAGTGGACCTCAGAATGATGTCAAATCACAACGGTTACGAAGGAGAAATAAACAACAAGAGAAGCGAATGTAAGATGGTTGCTGCTTATAAAATTTCATTTAACGTTCGTTACGGCGCCCGAAGTGATGTCTCCAGAGGGCAATCATAGATAGGAATTGCAATAAATAGCATTAAAAGCAGTAATGTCAACGGGCGTTCACTGTCATAATCTTAGTTTAGATTTATCTTTAAAGTATAGGTGTAAACACATATTGTAGTGAAATGATCAACTAATTACGTATCTATCGTTTTTAATACAACATGTTTAAACCGTAACAGTGTCCATACACGATACGATTTATTGTACAATTTATCTGTACAGATAAATTGTACAATAAATTGTACAATAAATTTGACCGTGTTGGGCAAAACTGACGGGAAAACTGACGAGAGAACTGATGACCTTTTTTAATTAATCTAATGACTTGTCTATGTAACAAGTCTTGTGAAAGTCCGAGAATTTATCCTCAGATCAGCGCGACCAGGAATCGAACCTACGAGAGTTCAATTCACATCAAGAGTTGCCATTTAAAACTTCATAACGCTACCTGATGCCTCTAACCACTGCGTCATTGAGACATTCAATTATTTTTTAATAACTAATTCAATTATTGATGTACTCAAAAGGAAAGACGACACTACTAACGCTAGCTCTGTCCTTTAATGTTTTCATTACGAGAGTTAATGATTTTTTAGCTAATTAAAATATCCGTGTAATTGAATTAATTAACAGGTAAATTTTATTGTTCTTGTTTCAGAAGCATCTCAGAAGAAAGAGAAGAAAAGAACTATTGAATGCTGTAAATACGAAACTAATTTAAAACATAATTTTAGCTAGCTGTGTTACCAGTTTAGTTGAACGAAGTTCAGTATGCGACGCGTTCGAAAATACAAGTAGAGATGCACATTTTCTTGTTTTGAAATCGAAATGATCAGAAGATCTTAGACCGGCTGCAATTGATGAGCCATCAAAAGGCAACGATCACTAATAACCATGGAGAGGAAGGAGGAAATGGGTCTTAGCAAGCATCTGTGCTTCGTGACTCAGTGTGCCTTTATGTTATGTTTATTGTGCTCGAAATTCTCAGAAATTATCCGGCTGCAATTCAAATTAGCGAGCTCTAGCGTATAAGTTAAATGCTCTAGCAACATAGCCAATTGCACTAACATTGTGCAAAATATGTTCATCACGATATCACGATATAGTATTATTACGATAACTTTTCTCAAGTCTAATCAGTAAAAATATTTCATAACATCGACAAAATATTGTAATAGGACCTGCTACTTAGTTGTGTCAGTGTAACGAAACGAATAGACGATTCGTACTAATGAAAACCTTTTCTGAATTTTAAATGCTGAAACACTCCACTAAATAATAATTGAAAAAGGTCAAAAGAAACCATCTGAGTGATAATATAATTCTAGGTTAAAGCTATCTTCTCTATCTCAAGTGTTCTACGAAGTGGAAGGTCCAAGGTACGAATTGCTACTCTCGTGCCATTTTCACGCTCCATAAAGAGCACTCCATCGATTGACAAATTAATACATTCACAAAAGGTCAAAAAATTCTTATCCACACCTTAATGTAGTCTATACCTTGGAGAAATATGACTTTTGAGGTGCTTTCCCGTTACCTTCTTCAGTTTTTTCTCAGCCACTTCCTACGACACGTGCAGTTTACGATTGGACCGGACACAACACGCGGGGAGCTTTAAGCTTTTATGAAAGTTTGTTAAAGGCCTAAGCTTTTTTTGATTGGATATTCTTGTGCGTCGAAGGAGGGTTCTCTGGAGAGCTCTAAAGCAGATAGTGAATATGAATATACCCCTTGAACCTGCCAGTTAGGCTTCTTAGGCGTCTTAGGCTTATAGGCGTCTTCTTGGTACGAGTAAAATAGAGAGACTATAATAATGCAATTTTCACTATGCACATACTGATGATTTATTCAAACTCTATGTGTAATTTTTTGTACTACATTTCATTTTAGAATCTTATTTGATTGATATTTATTTTCATTCATATTCAAGACTTTTAGAAGATTATAACATGTAGAGATTGTTTATACGATGTAAACTATATCTAATTTCACAGGAGTCAGGACGAACTATAATTTACATTCTTCAGGCTGTTTGACAACATAGATTTCCGTTAAACCGTCTATAGAGTTCATGAACGTACATGTAAAATGTCATTCTCAATTGCTTATGTGCAAAGCTTTTAACTTTAATCTAATATTCCGTAATCTGAGCCTCCTTAATCTTTCAAAGTTCAAAATATGCAATGCTATCTATGCATATGCCCTATCGGCTTGACTGAGGAGGGAGAGTGACTAAAATCTCTTATTATCGTATTATTATAATATACTGTCAGGGTTAGCGCTTAGAAATAAAACCTTAATCTTATTTCATTTTAACCACTGATAAGTTATGCTTCATTTACGTAGTACAATAATTTTGCAGGTCAATATCCTCGAGTTGAGTTGAGTATGGACCTGGAAGATTAGCATTTAAAAAATGTCGCTAAAACTCTAAGAAAACGTGTTATAATATAATTTTAATTCTACATGTATTTCTCGTTGAATCACATATTGAATAGCATATTTACTGAACTTGAAGAGGCTGATGAGATAAATATTGTTAGACATATATTTCTTAGTTATCTGTACTTTAGTTCCATACGATTAAACACTCGAAGACGTAATTTGTCAGTTTAGTCAATTATCCATTCACCGGTTCTGCATGTCTAAGATTTTACACGCTGATCGGTTTGTCCGGTATTCGAACCTAAATACTTGAGTCTTTGAATATTTCATGGCGCTAGTTTGAACGCCAGTGAGTTTTCTAGGTATAATTTTGTAATATGAGAAAACAGATTTGAATTATATACTTAACAAGATTTAAACTTTCTAAATTCTAAATATTCAAAAATTTCATATTTGTACTTTTGTTCGTCACATTAAAAAAAAAATATAATGTAAATTTACTTTACTGCATAGCATTCTTTTAACCCGAACCATCGACCCCAAGAAAAATTAGCCATCGATTACAAGCAAACCCATTATATTAGAAATAATTGTAATACAAATGATGATAATGATGATCATAATAATGATGATGATGACGATGATTATGATAATAATAATAATAATAATAATAATAATAATCGTTTTTATCAAACCCTAGGTTCTTTACACCGGGGTAATAAAATATTAAATAAATAAATATAAATATTAATAATAATAATAACACAGTCTGCTTCAGCAATTCTTTTAAGCAGCTAGATGGCCTTGAGTAGCCGGGCGGCGATTCAGCACGTATTGCTCGAATCGTTTTTATCAAACCTCGGGTTCTTTACACTCGGGTAAAAAATGATAATAATAATAATTATTATTATTATTATATTAGGGGAACTAGGTTCCCTTGGTTCTCATTTTTTCTGAAAAAGATTACGAATTTTTATGCAAAATTATTACAAATTTTAAAATAGTAAAGTTACGTCATTGAAATTCCAGCAATTACCCTTTGCTATCGTTGGGAGAGTCTTAACTGGTATCTATAAGTAAAATTCACGATGAAATTGCCGTTGTGCAGGAATAGTAAATATTCTTAGAAAAATGAATTGTGGGCTGCAAAGTGGCTGCTAGATACTAAAACCTTTCCAGGAAAAAATCCATACAGTGTAGCCCACTGATAAACATTCAGTGGACGGACTTGATGGATGCAACCACACAAGTTCACTCGATTCTCTCACGGATAGCGATACTAATTTAAACTGCTAAATAATGCTTTTCATAATAGCTCTGAACCATTTAAAACCTCATAGAATTAGTTTCGATTAAATTACATTCAATTTATTGGTCTGCGTAGAGCACTCGATAAATATATGATTTACCGTATGTATATATTTACCCTGCGTCATGGAAAATTCCTATTTTGTCAAAATGCAAATATTACTCATTTTATCTCAAATAATTTATTAATCAGGTTTTCTGCATTAACATAGGATATAATAATACCAACAGCAATGGTTTAATGTCTGTTTTTTCAACGGAGGACAACATCAGGAGCGGCTTGAGATAACTGATCACATGCAGCCATTGTCCACTAAACTTACAGTTTTTTCCGTGATTGAACTACTAATACTAATAATTTCAGTATATTTTAAAGTAAAAATTGAGAACGCATCAACCGAAAATTGAATGGGTTTTTACGAACAGACTAAAGCAGACATATGAAAATTCAATGAGGCAATAAAATTAAAATATCTAATGCATAGACAATAGATATAGCGATTCTACATTTCGATATAATTCAGCTTAAAATAGGATCCTGTCATTTGGAAAATTAAGCAGATTCGTAATTTGCGGAATTTTTCGGAAAAGGTTTTTATTGTAAACTAGTGAGCAATGAGAGTTGAAGGATCTGTTCAGGAGACAACTGATTAAAAGTCGTAGCCTAAAGCTGGGTCTATCTCTCTCTCTCTCTCTCTTTCTCTCTCTCAGAGTGAACTGACTACTGGCAGGTCCATGGTATATAACGCCTCCATTCTTTTCTGTCTTCCTGCTTTCCTGTTCATGTCCACATATGAGTGGATCTTTAAATCATCTAACATTCGTAATCTCGGCCTGCCTCTGCCTCTATTTCCTTCCATACTACCTTCTATGACCTCCTTTTAGTAGACCTACATTAAGTATATTTGAATGTCTTGACTGCTATAAACTTTTAACTGCTTTATATAATTTATTTAGCTATATGTCTTAGGGCACATGTTAGTGCCTTCGTGGCCTTTGTGTCCTGTTTCGCTTTATCTCCATGTATTTCTGGTGTACGATTTTACCGAAGTGAAAAAAACGTGATTCAATTCAATTCATACTTCAGTACTACAACTGTAGGTAACTACAGCACACTTTCCGGCAAGACTTAGAATCTTTGACCTTCTTCACATCAGGCAAGCGTGCTACCAGAAATTCGTGTAGCAGAAATGATCACAGCCTTTTCAAATTCAGTTATATTTTTCAAAATTATTACCATAAAGTTCTGCAGTACATTATCGTATAAGACTAACATAAGATTAATTACTCATCTAATGTAGTCTTTCTATATTTAGCTGTAGGGTTCAGTGAAATTATTATTTTTGGCAAGAAAAACTTCCCTCTTCCCTAACATATAAACTAAAACAAAGTATATCTTCCACTTGAAATTTAACCTGCGTTATAAACACCATTCGAAACGTGACCCTTTTGAGATAGAAATAGAAATTAGATTGACCGAAGAATCACGCTGAATATAAAAGCAAACTCCTTTCACCGAAAGTCTGACGTAGATATTTTGACATTTAAGTTACACCGATCTTCTCTAGAATTATGAGACAGGAGGCATTTCGTTTATAACTTTTATTGATTGATGCAAGAATGTGAGAAAACGGCAACTGCATCAACTTAAAGACAACACCAACCATCATAAATAACTCGCTTTGTCACAGTAATAACGAAATTGTCTCCTGATGAGACCTCTTGTTGTAGTGGTCTTGAGTGAAATACAAATTAAAAAACAGGACTTATTCTTTATTTACTGCTAAATATTGATTTTAAAATTTAACTAAGGCGTGAGAGATAATATATTAGCTCCGAAAAAATAGGTTCAAATTTCCAAAGTTGTTTCTGTAGAAAGAGTTAACCGTTTATAGATGACATTAACCTAAGTGCGTAAATGATGTATCATTTGGGGGCTGCAATAAATCAATTTAGTTCATTTGGAGGTCATCTAAAATTATAAGGTACCCAACTGTGATATCATATTATTTCACTCAAATGCATCATCGCAGAAATTTGAAATTTGAGAAGAATATCAAATTTACATGTACAAAACATGTTGCTCGATGAATTTCTCCTAAGTGTGCGAACAGGTTATGCTTAGAAATGCGTAATGTGAATCTGCAATTTGGGAGAGAACAGTGCAAAAAATACTTTTCACATATTTTGTTAGAGACTGCCTACAGAGTGCAAACTCCCGAAAGCGAATGTGACATTTATTAGATTTTATTTATTAAATTATCTTATTTATAAGATTCATATTTTCTTCAATCAGTGACAACGATACCTGACTAACGTCATATTCCCGTTAATTTTTTAATTTTATAGTCTTACATACTCTAACAACCAATAGACTAGTTGTCGAGTGGCATAAGTGCAGCAGTTCTATGGCTGCTTTCAATTGTTGTAGTCGGAACTGGTCACGAATTTGAAGCAAGCGTATGCGCAGTCGTAGAATTCCCAGTTCTGTTTGTAGCTGCAGTTTTGTCGAATGCAGAATTGAAGATGATCAGTATAGCCGTATCGTTTGGATATTAAGCGTCTCTTACCCCCCGTGTCGTCCCCTGTTAGTGGCGTGTCCTTGGATAGTCTAAAATAGTTAAATATGACAGAGTTGATATCAGCTTATGCTCTGATGCAAGAAACATCAGGCGCTTGTTTAAAACTCAAGATTCGCTTTTTATAGAACAATTGCCCTGCCTAGGTTAACAACACCAAGGAGGTGATAAATGGAGTACTTTTTCTGATTATAATCAATAATAGGATTCGGTAAAAGAGAAACAGAGCAACCGTAAGGTGAAATTGATTAGTAGAAGTCGACAAACATGTAATAACTGATATATTATAAGGATGATAATGAAAACCACTTCAAAAATATATTCAGATTTAAATTTAGAAAACATATTAGAAATATATTCAGACTATATTAAGGTTTCAAAGAAATATCATTTGAGGTATACGTTTGCATTTTTGACCTATGTAATGCTAATTAATTACAATACTCGACGAATATTGGCACGAATATTAGTAAGGACAATCACGACGGGCCAGCCACTTATCAGCACACTGGTGAATGGAGGGCAGAAAATCAACAGCAGCTTATGAAAAAGTGTAAACTGGAAATTCCTCCCTTTCCAATTAGAGAGTGACAAGGTATACCGCGATGCGGTAATCCGCGGTAATTATCTCGGCAGTGATTTTAATCTTCAGGAACTTTCACGATAGTGCAGATCGAGTTGGAATTTTACAGCGGTGCGGAGAAAATTTACTACCGCCGGTAAAAGAACTTCGAATGCGCTAACAATATTCCTAGCCAGAATATCAACGCTGTGTGTTAGCGGAAAACGCTTAATAAAAATAGTCACTAATTTAACAAATTCAATGTCATTTTGATTTCCTAATATATTGTTTTAAATCATCATACATAATGAATCAATCATATGTATATTACCCAGTATTCCGCGGTAATTACCGCGGTAATCGTTTGAATCTCTTCAGGGTAACGGGTTCAAAAATTAACTATTACCGCTGTGATCGAGGGCCGATTACAAATTTTAATTTTTTGAAATAGGACGGAGCCAAAATTTTCCCCCCTTGTCACTCTCTACCTCCGATCCATTTCTATGCTCGGACTGCACACAATGCAATTACATAAATGCTTTCCTAGAGCCACGCAGCTTTCAGAGCTCGTCCAGGTGACTCAAACAATGCATGGAGTTAAATTCCACATTTCTTAATTTTGTGTCAACCCTGGTTGACGTCATGCTGAATTGTCAATCGACCTGGATTTCGAGGCGAATTGAACACGTAAAGACTAATATTGGTTTGAATGGCCAGACGTCTTTTTATTTGGCAACAGCAGGCAGCAGGTGGCACTATAATTGTTTAGCTGGTCACGCTATAACACCTACAGCGGTCATGTTCTAATGAAGTAAACATTGTTGCTTTTTATTTTCATACGTAATCCACAGTAGAACAGATTTTGACCAAGCCGCCAACGCAGAAATTTATTTTAATACGGTAACAGCAGAAAAAGGTACAGCTACCATTAGACATTTGAGATACTAAAAGATATTTTAAGATTTATTTGCGTATTTTGTGTCCATTGACTGAGTACAGGAGTAACTATTGCACCAATCGACAAATAATCATTTACTTAGAACGCCCGTGCCTTACATAGGGGTGTCAAGGACTAGTTTTACCAAATATTTTTCGTTTATCCAGCTTCAAATCTATTTGGTTCAGTAATACGAGGAATGTAGTACCTTTGGTTACTATTTAAGGTCAGAAACCGAGTCCAAAGTCTTAACATATTTAACTCATCGATTAGGTATCCTATTAAATTTGTTCCATAGGCAGTTGAAGACCTATCTTTTCCATATCTCTTTTCCATCCAGTGTTCATGAGCAGCGACCTGCGCCTAAATCTCCTTTTCTTTAATTCCCCTTACTTTTGGACTGATTATCCGGATTTTGGAATTTGCACCGTTTTTGGACTTTCTTTATGCTCGCCGGCTTGATTTTGTCTCAATAGTACTCGATGTTGTCATTGATGACTGTAGAACTCTAATTGTTGTTGTTGTTGTTGTTGTAAATTGCTATTTTTCGGAAAGCTTACTATGTAGTTGAAAAATAAAACCAAGCATGGAGTGTATTTGAAATTCCGAAGGCATGCTTCATTGCGTTAAACAATAATATCTTTTTTTCTTTTGACTGATTTACTGGATTTTTGAAAATTGCGCAGTTTATTAACCTTCTTTTTGCCCGCCAGCTTGATATCGTCTCAATTGAGCTCGATGTTTTCACTGATGACTGTAGTTCGCTAATTATTGTTATTAATTGTTGTTATAATAATGCATATATACATTTAGTGAAAGCAGACTAAAAGACGAAGACATCAATTACGATATCTGAGGTTATTTATAGTACTATAATGGTTAAACGAATGAAAAATCACGGAAAAAATCGAATTGAATTTTTAGACACTTTTATGGTGCATGCTGATATAAAGAATAACGTAGAGAACTAAAACTTAAGGATACAAATCTGCTATACTGAATAGAATACAGAAAAAGGAAGCTAAAATATTGCAGAAAGACAAGCTACTAGATTTACAACTAGGCCTACTATTTGGTTGAGAATATCTCGCTCATTTTACTAATTTTAACCAAGTCGCGTGTGTTACTTTCCACATATAAATTAAACAATTATGAAGTATAATATGTACGGATGTTTGCGTGGTATAGAAAACGCCGTTCAAAGACTTCTTTAGCAAACTCTTTCTACGCCTAATTTTATAATCTAATTTATAACGACAAAGTAGGCCTACCATTACACAACTAAATTATTTTATTTACTTAAGTTTTAAACATTTATTGATTTAAGTTTTAAACAATTATTCGTACCTTGACCTGGAATTTGATCGAAATTTTCCGCTAAAGCCTTCAGCACGCGACCGTCCGGAAAAGATCTGACTATTGAATCCTGCAGAGGAATGCCTATCCAGGTCGTCCGGGATCATGGAATCAGTTTCTGTGAGCGAGGGGGCGGGGCTTAGCCCAGTCAGGCAAGGCCTTAGAACGCAGCTGAGGGTCAAGGTTGGGTCGCCGGTACCGTCCAATTTCCATCCGCTCTCGCAGCCACTGTCGAGTCCGCATTTTGTCAGGATTTGTATTCGATTTAGAGTTGAGTCCACATTTTCGACGGATCGCTTGTGTCGAGGAGATCCTGGAGAAAGCGGATACCTATCAGAATCATAAATAAAAATTACAAAATAAATGAAATTAAATATATTAATAAATACTAATCAAATATAAATTTAATATAAATAAGTAGATAATATATAAATAATTAAAAATAATAATAATAAATAAATAAATAATTAATTAATTATAAATACTAAACAAAAAAAAAATAAAAAATAACTTAAAATAAATTCAAAATAAGTAATAATAGGTATTTAATAAAATTACAGCTCAAACATCCTATGATGATAAACCTTAACTATTAATATTTTACTCATTACCCGGGATTGAAATATCGTTAGAATTATTTGCAAAATATTCAAGTTTATTCTACAGCATTGAATCTATATTCGGATATTCGAGGGAATAAAGAATAAATGCTATCCACACTGCAAATTATAGTATAATCTTATTTATATCATAACTATTTTGCTTTAATTCAATACTATTACTTTCATATTTTATCGTTAATATTATTGCTAAAAATAGCCGGTTAAGATAAAAAAGATCTTTTTTACTCTAAAAGCGTATTATGAGCTCTGTCAATTTCTTAATTGCTTGCATGTCTGTCAACCACAACTCCTGAAGTACTGCAGTATAATCTCGAGAATGGAGATACTTCAGCAAAAATCAGACAATATATCGAATTGAGTCAATGAGATTATGACGCGACAGAGCTTTTAATTGAAAATATATTAGCGGTCAAATTAACATCAACTGCATTAGCAGTTTTGTATGTAAGCCTACCAGTTAATTACAGACGCTTTTTTTCTTAGAGACCCTGAGTGAAAGCATGTTGTAAGAAAATAGCAGTTAAACCTAGTTTGTTCTGACGTGTATATGCCTTTTTATTATAGAATACTGAAAATTACACTACGAAAAATTACAAAAGTAATTTCTAAAGTTCCAGTTTTTGTGCTTGCAAATTGTGAAATTCTTGAATAAAAAGAAACTGTACACTCTTGTTTCTGACGTCATATCCATGCTAATTTACATAAAGAAAATAATTCCCCTCGGTCAGAGTAATTATTATGTTTAACGGCCGGCCTTCACTATTTTAATCCAAAGTGCAATATGAGCCGATAGCGTGTAGCTTCTGATATATAGTAATTATATTAAAAAGGTACATCGTCATTAGTAGCAGATAATTATTTATTTTCTGCATATAAAGAGAATTTTCTGAGAAGAAACTCTTTAAAGTTACTCTAATATAATGATAATATTAATATTCAATATTTACCCCACACATGCGTAATTATCAATGCACTTTTAGTTCGAACTCAAAATTAGATCTTTAGCGCATCAATACAACGTGAAGTTTGTCTATGTTCAGAGATACTGTAGCCTTCCAAAGCGTGTTTCGTTTTCCCTATTTATAATGTCACATTGTTGTACCTCCTTCTACCTCACGAAGTTTTAAATGACAGACCCTGAGGTGAATTGAACCATCGAAAGTTCGAATCCCGCCCGCGCTGATTTGAGAATAAAATCTCGGACATTCACTGGACTGGTTACACGGAAAATGGACTAAATTGCCTAACGGTTTAAACATGTGGTACTAAAGTGATAGACATTAACGTAGTTGATCATTTCACTACAATGCGTGTCTACTTTTTTCTGTTAATTTGCATTTTCAAATCTTGCAGTGAACTGCTCTGCAGAAAACATTGTGACGTTTCAAGTGACCGAGCCTAATTACTATCAACAGGTATTTACTCACAACTACAGTGAGTATATAATTACTACCGGTAAGTATCTAATTACTACTAGTAATTAATTAATTACTACCAAAAAGTATTTATTCACTACTATACTGAGTATTTAATTACTACCTAAAAGTGTCTAATTACTACTAGTAATTATTTATTTACTATTAGTAAGTATTTTCACGTTGAGCTCGGGATACTGAAGAAGAGACCAACCATAAACAGCATGTGGCATAGTAGGCAACTGAGCAGGAACATAGAAAGGAAATGGGAAACTACCTCTGAAGCGATATTAATATCAGACTATTAGGGCCAATAGGCTGCATTAAAGTGTATAGAAGGCATAGCCTTTTGTGAGCGGGTTAACTTGTCAATCGATGTCCCCTATACTGAGCATGAAATCAGTATGTGAGCAGGAATATGTACCGTAGACCTGATACTAGGCAGAACACTAGAGAGGGGAAGAGAGGAAGTATTTAAAAGACACTAGAATTTATTTTACTCCAATAATCGGGGTTGCATTTTTAACTTTCTAAGGGGGTTTTTAAGGGCGTCGAAGTTCTGCCAAAGGGGTCACCGGGGCTTTGTCATAGAGGGAGGAAAAACTGGGGTTAATCCTTTAGCATAGGGGTCACACATCTGTCAGGGGCGCCCGAACCCCCACCCCAACTCCCCAGAAAATACAACGCTGACTACTAGTAGTTTTTTTTAGATTTGTATCTTCTTTAGATTGATGAAAACTTTATTAATCGTACCTTTTTAGATGTTGCCTCTGTGGATGTTGCTTAACGTTCAGAATATTGACTAAGCTGTCATCGTGTAGCCGTAGAGCATCTGAGCAAGTAATAAGACACTTTATTGCAATTTAAGTATCTGCGTAAAATTGCTCTAAAATGTTTATGAATTTTTAAATGTTTACGGAACGAAATAGAGGCAAAGGCAGGCCGAGATTAAAAATGTTAGATTATTTAAAGAACTATTCATATGTAAACATGAAGAGAAAAGCAGAAGACAGAGTGAAAGAGTTATATACCGTGGACCTGCCAGTAGGCAGTGCATTAAGAGAGAGAGAGAAAAAAAATTACTCGTAAATGTTTATGAATAAGATATTTAAACTTTACTTTAACGATTTCGAAAGGGTTTAACAAGAAAGCTTCTAAAGTAGAATTTTGTCATAGTACTAGAGGTTCAATGATATTAAATGTTTGACGTCCATTTCTCCAATCAAGGATGATGTCAGGGATGTGTCTATACAAATTAAAATTGCTCGGACTTTAAACATATCCTTAGCCTCATGAACGTCAACAATTTATGAGTGCTGAAATGTTAGAATCGAACTGGCTTCTAAATACTACATTGTGCAAAATGCAATGCCGATTTTACAAGTTAATATTTTATCAATCAGTTGAAGATTTTAAATAATGCTCAATAACTTTCCTACGAGTGAAATTAGAGAGAACTGGTTTGATTCAGCGCTAATGTACAACTGTATTTCATAATGTAGACAGAAAACACACCGAAAGAGAAATATGATAATTGAACAAATTGATTTAAAAGGAAACAGTTATTGTTTTATTATTATTTAATATCATTACGCTTTGATTGCTTATTTATGTTATGCTTTCTTTGCACAGTACATTGTGTGCTAAATTATATTGGCTACTATGAAATCTCTCTCCTCCTCTCTATCTCTATTTTTATCTCTCTCTCTGTCTCTCTCTCTCTCTCTTTATCTATCTATCTCTCTCTCTCTCTCTCTCTCTCTCTCTCTCTCTCTCTTATGGAAATCAGGAAAGAGTACAATTAGGTTAAACCTGGATACATGAAAGTAAAATAGTAAACCTAGATATTATGCAAGTAAAGTAATAAATATTTTGACAAAATATTGCACAGTATTGAAGCAGCATTGATCAGGATAGGAATTAAATAAATGTCAAACAGTAATCCTATATACTGTAAATTGGATTTAAGCTACATACAAATAATTTATTACCCCACATAATTGTGGTCATGGACAATTAATTTTGCACATTCTGTAATTCTATATTCCTTCTATATATTCCTTCTATATATTTTATATATTTCTAATTCTATCTCATGCAAGTGTATTAATACGAAGAGAAAGTATAAAGCTGTTTGTATGAGAAAGCATTCCTTTGAGATAATTTTGATAAAAGATGAACTGTAAAAGTGAGATCCTGTTACATAATCCTTGCACTTCTGTAACCTTGCAGGTAATACCCTTGCGTACATGAAACTCTTAGCTTCGAAAATTACGAACCTTAAAGTAGTTTTCTTTTGCATCTGTATTTTATTCGTATTTACGTTAGGGAACTCCAATGCTATTAGGCCGGTGGTCAGCTAGATAAGATACTCTCTATCTTCCCCAACGAAGGATATTTCTCGCGTTAGGTATAGGCATTGCTATTTATGCATTATGTATTGCATATAGATTTGTTGTACGTGTGGGAATAAACATATTATCCATCTTATCTTGCTAACTTCTATGAAACTTGTACTGTTCCTGTCTCTTAAGTCTTATAAATCCAATGTGTTATGTGCCCGTGTTGTGTGTTCGGGCATGCAAGAATAGATCAACCGCTGCACGTATCGTAAGAGGATACAAAGCATAAACTGAAAAGGCAACGGGAAGTACAGAAGAAGCCATATTTGTTGTCTAGCTATATGCTGCATAAGGAATGGGTAAGGCATAGCCTTTTGTGAAGAGAGTGACTTGTTGATATAACACGGTTGGCAGAACACTAGAGTGAGAGAGAGAGAGAGAGAGAGAAAGAAAAGGAGGGAGAGAGTGATATAGACCTATAACATTATAAAAACGCTTAGCTTCGACATAAAATCTAAAACTCTAAAGTTAAAAACCGATAAAGTCAGTTGTTACAGGACTCGAAAATTTGTCATAAGGGACGGGGCCAGTACTGGATTTGAATTCTACACTTACCAAGCCCAGTTTACCTACCGATAATGCTACCGGTTCAACCGAAATATGTCATAAGTGAATTGTACTACAATCATAAAATTTCTTCATTTTGCGGCTGCTTCAGCTCTATAAATAACGTCAACATAAGAGCCGACTACAACATTTTATAGGCAGCTGTAAAGTTTCATTGGTGATTGTCATGAAATTTGCAATACTTCCAACTTCTATCTTCGTCTCTTTATCGTTTAAATATTCTAAGTCGATGATACGCATAGACTTTAACGCCATTTGGTCACCTAAGAGTGCCTAAAGAAAATTTTATTTCTTTCAAAGAGAAGGAAATTATAATTTCTAATTTATGTCCACTAAAGTGTCGCTAATAAAATTTAAGATTCCAAAATCATGCCAAACAAATATCTTAAAAATAATATTGGTATCGTTTCGAAATATTTAGCTTTTGAAGAGAAAAAATTTTGATAACGTTTTGATGCAACGCTATATAATGATGTTCTTAACCCGTTAGAATACTCTACCATTCCACAGATCGTCCTCCCTTATCACGAAATGTTGCACACTAGTGCACACTAGTGCACACTAGTGCACACTAGTGCACACTAGTGCACACTAGTGCACACTAGTGCACACTAGTGCACACTAGTGCACACTAGTGTGCACTAGTGTGCACTAGTACTAAGATGTCCTATACATTACACTTATATGCATTAATACTATGCCTTACTACTAATATATCATAATACTAATATACTTTATTTATTGAACTTCTAGTGATAATAACAATAATAATAAATATAATAATAATAATAATATTATTATTATTATTACTATTATTAATAACAATAATAACAACAATTATTATTTTAATCGCTTCTTTTTAAACTTTTAATTAATAAAGCTTCTTTTATCTTATTTCTTAGCCCAGGGCCCTTTACAGCCCTAGGCTAAAATTTAAAAAATGTTATTATTATTATTATTATAAAAGAAAGACTTTATTTAATTAAAAGAAAGATGAAAAATATATAAAATAAATAGTTCCTCTACTCTCTGGGAGGCCGCTTTCGCCAAAGCCACGAACGCAGACAGCAATTATTATTGTTATTATTGTTATTATTATTATTATTAATGTTATTATTATTATTATTATGCAGGCTAACGGACGTTTCCTCATCCAAGGATGATGTCAGGGACGTCAAGTTACATTGAACCTATTTAAAATAATCTATTCTCTCATTGATTTCTCACAACAAGTCGTACAGGCATACAATTATTTAAAATGCATTAGCCGCTTTATGTCTAGCTGCACTTTTATGTCTACACTCTCCAGAGTATAGACAGTTACTAATGTATATCATATACAGTATTTGTATGTTGCAACATTTCAATTTCATAATGCACTTCCTACAGTTAACTCTCGTCTTTATACATGAATGGCACATAGCCAAAGATGGATTCAGTAAGTCAAACGTGTGACAATGCCTTTAATATCTCATAATTAGGATAGGCTTACTAGTTGTTGCTGTTTATTAGTTTCAGTGGCCACTCAATATGCAGTTAACAACGCAATCGGTCAGTCTATTAAAAACTCAACCAATCTCTCTGAACCATCAATTCTTACTTAACTAAGTCTCAGAAGTATTTTATTGTTTACGAATTATTTTAGACGAAGAAAGAGATTACATTTTTTAAGATCTCTCTATAGGGTTCTACCATATTGCAGAACCTAGGTACATATTCCTACTAATATTCTTCTTTCGATCTCGAGCTCCATGAAGAGCACTTCATCGATTAACAGGTTTATCCCTTCAAGGAAGGCTATGTTTACCCACGCCTTAATGAAGCCTATATATGTAGTTTGATAGTAATAAGGATTCTGAGGTGATTTCCCGTTTCTGCCCTCAGTTATAACAAAATTCACCTCTTAAGACACGTGCTGTTTACGGCTGATAACAATTAACTAAATTAAATAGTTAACTTTTGAAAATTAGCGACTAATTCATCTTTAAATTTAGTTAATTTCAAAAGAAATTCAAAAAAGTTAAGCTGTATGTTTTTATTTATTTATTACTCAAAAACCTGCACCAAGGTCCACACAAAACCCAAAATACACACAGAACATGCGTAACAGCATCAGAAGCACAAAACACCACAGACACACATAGGGGAAAAAGAGAACGCACAGGCAAAGACACAACTAAGATACATTTACACATTGTTTGAGCACAAATTTTGAATTAATTAGGCTTATATATATTGCCGTATCAGAACTCCGAATACTTCATAAATGTAACAAGGCGGTTAAATTACCCTGTTCTTTTAAACCAAAAAGCTCCTGGTACATAAGCATGTTACGTTCGATCCATGCTAAGCGAATGATTCGTGGCAAATAATAATAATAACCTCCGACAATTCCTCTATCGGTGTCATGGCCGGTGTCCGGTCTTCAAGACCGCTTTACAAGTTCATGGCAGGTTTCTATAAATCCTTTCCATGGTTAATCATAGCTTTGCTATTGATTGCGCCAATAGGCAGCAAGCTCCGATACAAGATTAATCATCCATGGGTCCAAGGGGATAGCCATCATTACTTGAATGACCTGGGCTTTGAAGCCAGGCCACTTGTATCCGAGGCGAACTCTCTAACCGTTACGCCATATATTCTCCCCGGGTATATGGCGCAGAAAATAGCACAGAAAACGTTTTCAGCTGAATATGCGGCACCGTCAACACACAATAACAAATAAATCTAAAAAATTATAATCACACATTAGACTAGAAACGGCCTTTTATTCAACTTTTTCAGTATTTTCAACTTTCTGGCGCCATTTTTGTTTACTTTGGGTGTCCTAAAATTGCTTTCAGTTATGTCAAAGTGGATAAATAAGATTTTCATTTACTCGTTAAAAAGTAATCGTTAAAATTTCTGTAATCGCTACGGATTAAATTAATCGTAAACTTCATCAGCCCTAATTATTAGTCGATATAATAATTTCATAAAGCGACACCAAGACGACTCTACTACGGCGAATATCGGAAAGAAAAATCACTTCAGAGATCAGTAATTCTGAGACAGACGACAGTTATAGTTTCATTTATCTCCTTAATCTGCAAACGTTAAGGCTGTGCAGCGAATTACAATAACTGGCTAATCAATGTCGTGTTCATTATCGCCGTAGAAATAATCCTTTAAAAATATCTAGCTCTTGTTCTTAATTGTGTAAAAAATGCAAAAATGCGTTTGGTTAGACTTTTTCGCTGTGTTCTTTATACTTATATCTTTAGTAGGTTTAACTATAAACATATTGCGTTTCGTTTGGGCAATTCATTTTTGACAATTCTTCTCCAGCTTTTCAGTGAAACATTTGAGTTTAGTTTACAGTTAATCCTAGCTATAATTACGAGCCTTAAGAAGATTAGCAGTATATGTTGAAAGCCCCTACTGGTAACTAAATCAATAATTTTCAGTCGATTTTCACTGCAAAAAGTTAAAAGTAAAAATTATCGAATAGTCAGATTTCGAGAAACGGTGGTTCATGGTTTAACAATATACCTTAGGATTATACAAATCATCATTATCTTCTTCTTCTTCTTCTTCCTGTTCTTCCCTTGAATCCCAGCCTAACTAAGATCGGGATTGTAGAAAATTTTGTAGCAATTTCTTGAACTTCGGCGCTTACCAGCAGAATGCCCTTTTTGACGCTAATCTTAGTGCTCTGTCGCCTTTTATGACACGTGCAGTCTACGGTTGGCATACTCTTCAGCAACTCGGGCACAACACGAGTAAAATTAGGTAAACTAATTTCTATTAGGTCTACATGTACACTTAGCATCAACCTACTGACCAGAATTAAAGATAGACCCCCTACAGTCAAGGTCTACACTATTGAATGTCTCAATGGCGTAATGGTTAGAGGAATCAGGTAAAGTCATCAAAATATAAATGACCGATTCTGAGGTGAATTGAACACTCGTGGATTGGATACTCGACCGCGCTGATCTGAGAGTAAAATCTCGGACATTCACATTACTGGTTATACGGAAAATCGAACAAATTGTCTAGCGGTTTTAACATGCGGTATTAAAAAAGTGATAGATATCAACATAGTAGATCGCTTCACTATAAAGCGTGTTATTTTTATTATATTAGTCAAATACTTTCCAAATTTCTTAGGCCTTAAAATGGACTAAAGTTCGACGACATGTATGACAAGAATAGCTGTTTACAGACAAGCGAACCAATTCAGCATTAACCTACTAACACACATTTAGAGCTGCTTAATGCTTTCTTTTGTAATACTAATCCTACCCTAAAGGCAAAATTTCTTCAGATAAGAACTATAATATTTTATCTAGAATTATTTACTTAATTCCAACAATAACTTACCGCTAACTAAAGACAATAAGAGCGCCACGAGTGTTACCATACATCGCCTGCCCATCGCTTTAGCTATTATAATCCGCCGATAAGGTCGGCAGGCCGCTTTATATAGCGCCGTCGACGGCTGATCGACGGCGGCAGATCGTTCTTGCGTAGAGCGCTGTATGCTAGACTTAAGATTATGATATCAACCTGCCAGTAGAGTGTATCCAGCTTTACTGACTCTGCGATGCAGAAAACAGCAAGTTTTATGAGCTCATATATAAGGGCTTAGTGGTGGAAAGTGGTGGCTTAAGAAATGTAACGTAGATGGGTCGAATGTGCCCACCCCCCACTCACTAAATCTTAAGAAGATATCTCCAGGTTTTGTAATTTTTAGTCTTCGAAGTTAACTTACTTAATTTAGTTATTATTTTTATACTTTGCTGTTGAGCATAAATTTCTTTAGACCGGTATATTCACACTTTATAATTTCTATACGAGAGTTCCCCCCCCCAGAGTAAGCATTCAACCCTCAAAGATTAAGTCCTGCCCACGCCGCTACTCGAGAATATGTAAATAGAAATGGGATTTTCTTTACAATTTTTTGGCAGTTAATTACGCTCAGATTTAAACTGTTGAGAGTATGTGGATCTAATAAATAAGAAGCTAAATAATTATTTTTCCGTCAAACGAAGATCAGACCTGCACGTATGTTTACATGCATAGGCACATAAACCTGTTTTGAGCAAGTTCTATTTCAAATAACAACGCTGTTACATGTACGATCGCTTTAAAGCATTGGCGTAACCACCGGAGGGCAGGGGAACACGCCCCCCCCCCAGAATTTCGAGTGTGGGGGACACGCATATAAATGTCCCCCCAGAATTTTGGTTCAAACATATAAATATATAGACTACTTGTTTGAGAAATACGGCGCGCTTTTAAGATCGCATAAAAACTGTTTAAGTATTACCAATTATAGAGCTGTGCTGTAGCGTGGTAAATTGATATGTTTCCATTACATTTATTAATGGGATCTGTAGTTGTGTAGCGTATGCTGAGCGACCGATGTTAGTCGAGGGTGACGAAACATACAAGAGTGCCAACCAGCTGGGCTAAGCGGCAGGATAAAACAATACAGGTCTATCTATAGGCTGCTGCTCTTTTCCTAGCGAGGTCAACTTCTCAACCATTGAGCGGAGGCACTGAAAAACCTCCTCTTCTATAATTCCTTTCATCATTGACTAATTTTCTACATTTAAATGGGAATTAATTTGCACCGTTTTGGACCTTCTTTTTGCTCAGCGATAGGGATATGTCTTAATAGTGTTCGATGTTGTCATGGACGACAGTAACACTCTATTTGTTGTTATGTTAAACAGAATAAAAGGCAGAGTTCAATTTTACCAGTAGGAAATTTTTCATATGGGCCTAATTGTGTCCCCCCCAGATTTTTGGTCGTGGTCACGCCTATACTTTAAAGTTTTGCTCTCAGACTACTTCACACTCTACAAATTTATTCTTCCAAAATATAATGATAAGCATAAATTGTATTAGCTGTGTTGAATTATACTGTGTACGGAACACTTAACAATAGAGTATTATTAAACTGTACGTGTAAAATGACGTGACTAAGCAAGAACTGAAGCAGACCGTTCTTGCTTAGAACTGTCTTCTTCGAGAAATCGCCTCAGAAGCTATATTATTTCCAAGCTATAAGCTTAGGCTACATTGAGATCCGGTTACGGTATAACCATAGTGAAGGGATTATAGCTGATAGCTAACTGATTGATGGTGTGCTCTTATGAAGCGTGAAAAGCAACATATGAGTAGAAATATGTATCTTGGACCTGCCACACGACATAACCGAGAGGAGATAATTAAATAGTCATACGAAATTTAACCATGCAAGACTACATATGATGGTGAAAAAAGTTATATATATATATATATATATATATATATATATATATATATATGCATATATATACATGTATATATATAATATATATTATATATATATATATATATATATATATATATATATATATATATATATACATGTATATACTAATCTTGCAAGATCTCTATATGCTTATCTTTTGATAGTACATAACTGTAAACTTCATATTAAATTGATAATAATTAAATTGAAAAGTAGGGATATGGTATGGGTGATGGTAATTATTATATTTGATTAATTTTGTTGCTACTTAATATTTTATTGTAGCCATTTACAAAGATAGAATGCAACAATTGAAGCTTAGCAATAATTGCACAAGTACTGTTCAAAGTTTAATGCAATTTGTAACGATGTGTTCCTGTGTTCATCGTGGAATGTTTGGGAACTGATATATTCTTAATTTATATGCATGAATTACTATGAGCTACCTGACTAAGATAAAGGAAATTAAAAAGGAGGTTTGCGTTGTAGTCCAAACTCATGGTCACTGGATGGAAAAGGGAGATGTAAAGATTCTGTATTCAACTGCTTATGGAACAGATCATAGGAAAGCAAAGGCCTATGTGATTCATATGAAGAATTCCGAAGAGTAGACGAAAGATAATTAATTGCAGATCTGCGGTGCAGCTTGCTGGAAAGAACGATTAGACACATGTAGCTTAGAGCGTGAAACCTTGAAAGTTAAGCGAGGTCTCACGAAAGGAATACCGAGCAACAGTAGGCTGCATCTCTAATTTAATCAAGTGAGACATACATTAACTTTGTCCAGTGGTGATAATGGGCTTACAGGTTAGGGAAGCTTGTAACTGAAGCTCTCTCGAATCTTCAGCCAGTGCAGAGACTTTAAAATAGGCATGACATGTCAGTACTCGACTCGCACAAGAGAATTTTGAACAAACTGCAACCGAGTGGTAAGACAAACGCAATTAAGTCATTTCATTTTCCCAAGGTAGCGTACTTAAACGTTCGTGTAACACTTTAAAATATATTTTAAATAATGAGATCTTATGAACTATATGCAAATATATTCTATAAGATCTCCTTAAGCATGTGTGTCTCATTTGAAACTAAAAAACAAGAATTAAATTTTGTCACAGATTCGATACACAAATAAAGAAGCTGAAGAAGTTGTAAACATCGGAAAAATAAACATAATCTTATATATTGACACTTACTAAAAATACTAAATCTTGTCTACGGCAAATAGCAGAACCATAGCCCAAACATACTCTACTCTTAGCCTATCTAAGGCATACTCCAACGAAAACTGTACTTTTTTATTGGAAATTTATTTATAGCAAGCAAATACTTTTGCATTTAGCGACACTAATAAAATTAGCCATTGAAAGTGTCAGGTATTAATGGATTTAATGTTCATGTAAACAGCATTACATAGACCTCCATGATACTTTTCTTGCTAGAATAATTAATTATTTCTAGTTTTGCGCATATTTCGCTGGGCCTAATTCTCTTGCTCAAGTTCTTGCCTAACCGGAATGGGAAATATAAATACTGTCGGCCCGAATGAGGCCCTTATCATTTCAGGTCTGTATTGCACCAGGCTTTACTTTCTTATGATCATTTAACCTTTTGTAGCTTGCCCTACATTTTAGTAATGACCTAATTTTTAAGATTATTTCTTTTTTGGAAAATGTTTTTATTTAAGTTGTAAATTAGCGATGACATTTATATCACTTTATTCAGCTGTAATTTTATGGCATTTTGTACTTAGGATTTGTGTGCCTGTGCAAAGTTATTCCGTTTTCTTTAAACTGTTCATATTTTACAAATATGGTGTTGCGAAATACCTTCTTCAGACACTTTTTATGTTGCCACTGCCAGTGGTGCATTGCAGTTGCTAAATATTGAGAGACTGCTGTCAAACACGTTCATGGAAATAATAGAAATAAAGAACGATTAGATAGCTTAGAGGGCCTAGGTAAGCTAGGTCTCACAAGAGTCATTAATTTAGAAGACCCAGCCTGCTGTTACTCGGTCTTCTAAATTAATTACTCTTGTGAGACCTAGCTTACCTTCGCGCTCTAAGCTATCTAATCGTTCATTCCAGCATGCTGCACCGCAGATCTGGAATTCTCTTCCATCCAATCTTCGGAAATTTTCATTTGAAGCACATCGGCCTTTGCTTTCTTGTGAGCAGTTCCATAGGCTGTTGAAGACCTATCTCTTCCATCTCTCTTTTCCATCCAGTGTCCATGAGCAGCGACCTGCGCCTAAACCTCCTTTTCTTTAATTCCCTTTACTTAGGACTGATTATCTGGATTTTGGAATTTGCACCATTTTTGGACCTTCTTTTTACTCGCCGGCTTGATTTTGTCTCAATAGTGCTCGATGCTGTCATTGATGACTGTAGCACTCTAATTGTTGTTATTGTTATTATTATGGGTTATGGGAAACTTGAACAGTATTTGCCCTAGCATGGTTTAGTAAAATTGCTGTTGTTGGTTTTAGGTGGTTGCTGTGGAGCTCAAAATCGCACAACTGTAATTGGAGGATGGGGTTGGGCTTGGTGGTTTGTTACAGATGTACAGAGGTATTTAAATAATCCGCATTACTTTATTTTTAAATATATAATCAGCATAGAAATTGCTACAAAAATTTAAATGAATGGAAAAGTCTCACATAGTGGAATGACTGATGATATGATATAGGAGAGAGAGGATTTGAGGCAGTCTATTCATAACTTCATCCTAGTTAAAATGAGATTCAAGGGAAGATGACGATGATGATAATGATAATAATCAGCATAGATTTAAAGTCAATAGTTTTCGATAAATGATTATGATTAACTTTGGTTTTCCAATGTAGACTTAAGTTGAATAACAATGAAGGAATAGTACAATCTCTCTCTAGTGTTGTACCAAGTGTCAGGTCCAAGGTTCATATTCAAAATCTGCTTTCAAGCGGATTTTGGTCAACGAGTTAATCACTCCTCAAAACGCTCTTACTTATCCGTTAATTAATTGTCTTATGTAGCCTATCTCTCTCTCTCTTCAGTGCACTGCCAAGTGGCAGGATCAAGGTACATATTCCTACTCAAAGTCTGCTTTCTCTCTCCATAAGAGCACTCCTTAGATCAACTAGTTAATCCCTTCACAAAGTCTATGCCTTATCCATACCTTATGTAGCCTATAGCTTGGGAAAAATATGGCTTCTGAGGTGATTTCCCATTGCCTTCCTCAGTTAGGTGGATTAATTATCATTTAATCCTGGGGGAAAATATTTCTTGGTGAGGTGGGTCCCCTCTTGCCATCCTCAGCTCCTGCCTTTAGTCGCCTCTTACGTACACGCGGCAGATTGTGTGCGGTTGCCTATTCTGCAGTGGTCCAACCACACCCGAGCACAACGCAGGGTAAGCCTATATGTAGCCTATAGCTTGGGAAAATATAGCTTCTAAGGTGGTTTCTCCATATAAAAATACATCCATAGATGAGATAATTCTATTACATAGAATTATTACATATGCTATTATATGAAACATAGTATATGCTATTACTGCCAAGATTATCGAAGCCTATATAACTTTATATAAGTCCTTGGATCTTGGATTTTACTTGCACTGTTTTGATCTCGCTTTCTCTTGTGGTCTCTGTGTACTCAGTCGTCATCGTATGGTGCTTTGGCGCCTGTTTGTGCAAAGTTCGCAGGAGACGACTCTGACATTGCCTTATGGCGAGGAACCAGACGTTAAATTCCTATTGATTATTGATTGTGTTTGACGGAACACTTGTTCAGGATATCGCTGGAGGTGATGACGCTGAATCCAGTCTGCGAGAACGTGGAAACCTCTGAGGGCGTTCCTCTGACGGTGACGGGCGTGGCTCAGGTCAAGGTCATGACCGAGCCTGAGCTCCTGGCGACTGCCTGCGAGCAGTTCCTCGGCAAAAACGTCGCTCACATCGAGAGAGTCATTCTACAGACCATGGAGGGGCATCTGAGAGCTATCCTCGGTATACAGTTCTTATATATTTATTTTTCTTATATATATATATATATATATATATATATATATATATATATATATATATATATATATATGTAATCATGTAAGTATATGTATTATGCATGTAACAATACTTAAATTTCTTTTTTTGATAAAAATTTAAGTTTTTAATATTTATGCAGCGAATTTTGATTTGATATATTAATTACAGCTATTGAAATTCAACCAATAATCAATTACTATATTTATTGTTTCCTAAAAATAGTCTTTTAGCAGTAGTGCTAAATGGACACGAGGGGTGGGTAGACTAGTTGATGAAGGTGTAACAGTTAGATCTCTGCTAGTCTGGAATCTCTCTCTCTCTCTAGTTTTCTGTCAAGTGGCAGGTCCAAGTACATATTCCTATTCAATCTCCTATCATGCTCCTTAAAGAGCACTCGTTCGATCGAAAAGAATAAAAAGCGTCTTCACAAAAGAAAGGAATAAAAAAGCGTCTTTGATATATTAATTACAGCTATTGAAATTCAACCAATAATCAATTACTATATTTATTGTTTCCTAAAAATAGTCTTTTAGCAGTAGTGCTAAATGGACACGAGGGGTGGGTAGACTAGTTGATGAAGGTGTTACAGTTAGATCTCTGCTAGTCTGGAATCTCTCTCTCTCTCTCTCTCTCTAGTTTTCTGTCAAGTGGCAGGTCCAAGTACATATTCCTATTCAATCTCCTATCATGCTCCTTAAAGAGCACTTGTTCAATCGAAAAGAATAAAAAACTTCTTCACAAAAGTCTATGTATCATTCACACTTTAATCTGGCTTATAGCTTGGGAATAACGAATTATGGCATTCCTTTCCCATTGTCTTCTTCAGTTGTTGGTTAGTCGCCTCTTATGACACATGCAGTTTACATTTGGTATTTTCTCTAGTGAGGTAGACCAAACATAGAAAAGTCTCGTATGTTAGCGCTTGGTTGCACACAACCCAGAAATCATTGCTACAAGGCTACAGGTTTTTCCACTGCCATATTTATCTGAGTTGCCTCTTAACAAATATGTGCTGTTGTTAGTAAGTCTTAATTTTACAAAATCTACTTTGGAAACATAGTTTTATTTTATCTTGATGATTTTTTTATAATGATATTGCATCTTTTCGCTTATCTTACATTATGCCCTTACCACAGTGACCTGGACTCTACTTGTGATATGATTGTCAAATTTTATTTTTATAAGCCATTGCAAGAAGTCCATTACTAGACATTTTTCTGATAGTAGGAATTTTGTTGATGTTTTAGGAACCCTGAGTGTTGAGGCCATATATCAGGATCGTGACCAATTTGCCCAACTTGTTAGAGAGGTGAGAGTGTAGTAGTAGTTTTTAAGTGCATTGATGCATTTCATTACTGTTCTTATACTTAATGTAATTATGTTAATTACTGTTCTTATTATTATGTTTTATACTAATTATGGTAATTTCTGTTCTTAAATTATTATGTTTTATTATTTGTTTGGCTAAGTAATTTTACACTGTATACTCTTTTCTCTTCGTTTTTTTCAAGAAAGTAGGTGATTAATTTTGAAGATGTACATCCTACATAGACATAGTAATGCATTATAGGAGAAAGTCTTTGTCAATAACTTATATTATACATTAAAATTTAACCTTTTATTATTTTATCCTTGTTTACTTAACAGTCACTTTGATTAATTTATGAAATTCTGTAAATATTTGACTGTTTAACTACCTAAAGGACTCCAGTTGGAATCTCGTCTAATGACGTTAATATGTACTATAATATTGTGCTACATCTTAATTTAGTTCCTTCTAGGGACCAAGTGTCAGAAGATTACATCAACACATTGAAGAACTGAAATTGAAATGATTTATGAATCTGATACTGACTCTCAGCTGAAATAATTTTCTATTAATTACACTGAAATGTTTTTAAAACTCTTCTGCCGATTTTGATCTAAATTTTACTTTTATAGTTGTTGAAAGGAGTGTTCAGTATTTTGAGTCCTTAATATCATTTTCTTACAACAATAGCAAAGATATGATTAACCATGGAAAGGATTAATAAAAACCTACCAGGAATTTGTAAAGCGGTCTTGAAGACCGGACACTGGCCATGACACCGCTGGAGAAATTGTCGGAGGTTATTACTATTACTAATAATGGCGATAATCTTACATAATTATTTCTCAGGTGGCAGCACCTGACGTGGGACGTATGGGTATAGAGATCCTGAGCTTTACAATCAAGGACGTGTACGACAGCGTGGAGTACCTGGAGTCGCTGGGCCGGGCTCAGACAGCCAACGTCAAGCGTGACGCAGATATCGGTGTAGCCGAGGCTAACAGAGACGCTGGAATCAGGGTAAGACTTGATCGTTTAGTTAAGAGATGAATTTAACGCTTTAGTTAAATTGTAGTGGCAGAGTAAAAAGTAAAGCTGGTAAAGCTAATGTTAACGTCAGTTTCCTCACTCAAAAGCGATGTCAGTGACGGCAACCCCAGGATTTGAACCCCACACTTATTGAGCCGCGGTCGAGTATCTTACCGACATCACCACTGGCTCCAGCCAGTATAGCTTATATTTATGTGCCCTTTTGACTTTTCTGGTTCCGCGATGAACTAAGACAATGATTCAAATGATAAGTTTTAAAATCCATAAATAAATTAAACTTTAAATTCATAAGATAAAATGTTTTAAGTAAATTAAAATTAAAATCAATAAATATGATAAGATTCATAAATAGATTCATTTTAATTTTGTAAGCAAATTGCCATATGGGAACTTACTGTAGATAAATGTTCTGCTTTTATCTGAAATTTGTGCTGTTTTGTAGTATAATATATTATATTTTTGTGTTTTTTAGTGTAATGTTCCTATATTTATTCGGATACACTTAGTGATGTGATATCTGAGGATTTCGTTTGCACTGTTGTAGGAAGCCGAATGTGAAAAAGTTCGTCTCGATACCAAATATTCTGCTGATACTAAGATTGCTAACTCGAAACGCCAGTTTGAAATGCAAAAAGCTAACTTTGATATGGAAGTGAATGCTAGGGTAAGTCATTACATTTCTGAGATAAATCTATGTTAGTTATAAAATGTTAGATGTCTAGCTGGCAGTGAGAATTATAAATAAACACTACCTCTGAAGGTAGTTATTATATCTTTTCAGTTTATTGAAGTTATTAGCTGTTATGGAATTAATTTATTGCTCAATGAAGTGCTCATTATTAATTGACAGGAGATTGTAAATAGGAATATGCATATTATGCATCTATTGCATAACTTTAAAATAGTTAATATAAAAATATGTAAGAGAGAGAGAAAGGGGGACAGGGAAATGCACACACTATATCAGTCATCAAATGCAAAGTTAAATAAAATATAATTTGTTCTTATTATTATTGAAATTATTGTCATCATAGTCTTTCCTTGAATCCCAGTATTATTATTATTGTTACTTAGTATTGTTATTTAAATTATATTTACAATTTATGTTTTTATATTGATTTGCTAAATACTGATATTCACTTTTGAAAACGCATTGTGTAAATCTATGACTAAGGAATAATATTAGAAAGCAGATATTGTAACCTGTCAAGAAAACTTAAATTAGAGATTGAGCGATGATCGTGGCCATCAGGCTCTATATGGATGATGGGATGTACGCATGTGCAGTGTAAATTGTAGTTTTGGATGTATATGTATTTGACCTATCAGAGCTTATTTAGAGCCTGCAGAAATATTATTTCTGCAGGCTCATGTCATTGAGTTTTTTGAGCCTGTTCTAACAAATATTCTGTTTGCGTTGTTGGTCTGATTCTTGATTGACTGATTGATTTAAGGCAGAGGCGGAGACAAATTCATGCTTGACTGGTTGATTAGAAAACAGAGTTGGAGATAAAACCTTGATTGACTGGTTGATTTGAAAGCAGAGGCAGAGACAAATTCATGATTGACTGGTTGATTAGAAAGCAGAGGCAGATTTAATTTCTTGATTGACGAGTTGATTAGAAAGCAGAGGTGGAGATAAATTCTTGATTGACGAGTTGATTAGAAAGCAGAGGCGGAGATAAATTATTGATTGACTGGTTGATTTGAAAGCAGAGGCGGATTTAATATCTTGATTGACTGGTTGATTAGCAAGCAGAGGTGGAGATAATTTCTTGATTGATTGGGTGATTAGAAAGCAGAAGCAGAGTGTAAATCTTGATTGACTGGCTGATTTGAAAGCAGAGGCGGAGATAAAACCTTGATTGATTGGGTGATTAGAAAGCAGAAGCAGAGTGTAAATCTTGATTGACTGGCTGATTTGAAAGCAGAGGCGGAGATAAAACCTTGATTGACTGATTGATTAGAAAGCAGAGATGGAGTTTAAATCTTGATTGACTGGTTGATTAGAAAGCAGAGGTGGAGTTTAAATCTTGATTGACTGGTTGATCAGAAAGCGGAGGCAGAGCTGGCCTATGAGCTGCAGGCGGCTAAGGAGAAGCAGAGGATCAGAGCGGAGGAAATGGAGATAGAGGTCGTGGAGAGACGTAAGCTGATTGACGTGGAAGAGAAGGAGATCTTGAGGAAGGAGAAAGAGCTGATCGCTAAAGTTAAGCGTCCAGCAGAAGCTGAGGCTTATCGCATGGAACAGGTCGCTGAGGGAACCCGGTGAGTTGTTATAACAATAATTAGGAATAATAATGAACCTATTAATAATAATTCTCTTCTCCTCTCTTCAGTGCACAGCCAAGTGGCAGGTTCAAGGTACATATTCATACTCAAAGTCTGCTTCTCACTCCTTTGATCAACAAGTTTATTCTTTCACAAAGTCTAATCCTTATTCATACCTTATGTAGCATATAATTTGGGAAAAGTATGGCTTCTGAGGTGGTTTCCCGTTGCCTCCTCATAATAATAATTATTATTAAGTATTTGTAATTGTCAATATAATAATAATAGTTATTATTATTAGTATTATTGTTATTATCAATATTTATTGTTATTATTATTATTGGCACAATCTTCATAAAATAATAGCAATTAATTACTAATTAATATTAATATTGGGCCTGCAAAACCTGGAATCTATTTCATTGGTAGTGACTGTAATTTTCTATAATGGCATTGATAGGAAAATTTCTTCACTTAATTGCTACTCTAGTAGAGGGACCTCCTGTTAGTATTATTCTTGAAGATTTGATGATCTTGAGAAGACTTTAGACTTGTAATAAATGGCTGGCAAAGGTCATTTCTCTATATGTTGAGAAAAAGAAGACATGTTACTGTAAAAATTGTGTCTTTTATCAGATTACATTGGGAGCAGATGCTGCAGCCTTAATTCTTAAGGGTCAATAAGAATTGAATATTAATTCTTAGGGGTCAAGAGTCAATTCTTGATACTAGAAGCCTTATTCTTGCTATAATTTTGCAGTAGATTTTCGTAAGATGTCAATAGTGGATAGTGTTAGTTGCTTCATTAAAACTTCTGTTAGTGGCACTGATGGCAGCTGTCAGCTTGAAGTATTGATTCGGATGCTTTAGGGACAGGAAGCTTATGCCAATCTTCTCTTTAGTCATCATTCAATTGATTGACTGATGGAAATCCCTATTTGTGTAGAACTAAAACAGTCGAGGCAGCAAAGGCAGACGCTGAGAAGATTCGACTGATCGGAGCAGCCGAGGCCTCGGCGATAGAGGCAGTCGGTAAGGCAGAGGCTGAGAGAATGAGACTGAAGGCAGCAGCGTACAAGCAGTACGGTGAGGCAGCTGTGCTCAGCCTTGTTCTGGAGGCACTTCCCAAGGTTTGCACTTTATTATTTTATATATTATTATAGTAGAACACTGATAAAGCTAATGTTGACGTCAGTTTCCTCACTCGAAAGTGATGTCAGTGACGGGCGAGCCGAGGATTAGAACCCCGCACATACTGATCCGCAGTCGAATATCTTACCGATATCACCACTGGTTCTGGCCAGTGATAGTATGTAACATATGTAACCTACTTTATACTAATTTCATTGTGTTACAGTGCAAACGTTTGATTGCTCTTTATAACAGCGATTTATTACTGTAATAACATTAGATTGCTCTCTATTAATTTCATTGTAATATGGTATCAAATCTTTCTTTTCTGATTGTTATGGACAGTGTTTTTTATTGCATTCAAGCCAATTGAGGTCAGTAATTCTAAATAATCCATTGCCATCAGATTCTATTATAGATAGTTCCACTATCCATTCACCGCAATGGGGATAATATGCTTAGATTATCAATATAGAAGAATACTTAGTGATTGATTTGTTAATTCTTGATTCGATTTGTAGATTGCTGCTGAGATATCTGCGCCTCTTGCTAAGACGGACGAGATAGTAATGATAGGAGATGATAGAGCCACGTCGGAGGTCACGCGACTCCTTGCGTCTATGCCTCCGTCTGTCCAGGCTCTTACTGGAGTAGATCTGAACAAGGTAACTATCTGCCGCTAGTTATTGACTCTTACTGGAGTAGATCTGAACAAGGTAACTATCCGCTAGTTCTTGACACTGGAGTAGATCTGAACAAGGTAACTATCTGCTAGTTCTTGACTTATTAATCCTCTGCTTCTTTTCATGGCCTCGTGCAGTACTTGACATCGTTTGATGTTTTCGACAAACTGCTGATTTCTCTAAGCGCATCATGTGTAACTTTTTTTTTTGCTAGTGAGATTGCTCTGCATATCCTCCTCTTCAAAACCCTATTCACTCTTGGTTGAACCTATGCAATAATTTCAGACCTACAACTGATAACTTAAATCCCTATATAGTTGCAGTCTTTTTGCCAATCCTCATCATACTCCTATGGAAGATTTTTCGATACTTTAAAAAACATCCTTTGGTGCCCAAGTTCTTTATTGAGATCATCTGCCTACAACTGCATACTGTTTACTGCTAAACGGTATTGATTTAGTTGTGATCTTCACAATGACGGTGCAAGACAATGGCACATACTGTCACTAGACGTGCTTGCAATCTTATTCTTTAAATTGACTGTAGACTTGCAGTTTAGCATTTCTAAAATTAGAATAAAATATTGAGCCTTGTTTCTCATTGTCTGCATTTTTATCTAAATAGTTTCTTGCACTACATGCTACTTACGTACAATGTATATTATTGATTGGTTGACTTCTTGAATATCATTTAGCGGTCATCACTAAATAATTTATTTTTAAAAGATCGAATTTGCGATCAGATCTCCAGTAGCAGAGACATCAAGTAACAGAGATCTCAAGTAACAGAGATCTCAAGTAACAGAGATCTCAAGTAACAGAGATCTCAAGTAGCAGAGATCTCAAGTAGCAGAGATCTAAAGTAGCAGAGATCTAAAGTAGCAGAGATCTAAAGTAGCAGAGATCTAAAGTAGCAGAGATATAAAGTAAAAGAGATCTCAAGTAGCAGAGATCTAAAGTAGCAGAGATCTAAAGTAGCAGAGATCTAAAGTAGCAGAGATCTAAAGTAGCAGAGATCTAAAGTAACAGAGATCTCAAGTAGCAGAGATCTCAAGTAACAGAGATCTCAAGTAGCAGAGATCTCAGGTAACAATATAAAAAATTATGATAATAATAACAGAACTGTTCAGAAAATACTTAGTATCATGTGTTAAGACCCATTTTTAATGCTTTACAGGTGCTGAGTTTTATTATCAATTTTTCCGTGGCTTATCATATATTTGCTATTGATAGCGCCAGTTAGCAGCAAGATCTGATATATGATTTACCTTCCAAGGGCCCAAGGGGGTATCCATTCCTTGCTGACTGACCTGGCTTTTTGAACACATGCCTCTTGCATATGAGTAGAACACTGTAATTTTTACGCCACATCCCATCCCATATGATCACTACGGCGTAAAATTTATAATAATGTGACAATCATGTAGTCATGATTTTCTTTTGTATATTGATTTTTCTGTCTTCCTGTATTGAATGGTTTTCAATATTTTGTTTTTTTTCTAGATTATTGGAAAAGTTGCAGCGAGCGTGTAATGAAGAATCAGAATGAAGGAAGATTTTATAGCCACTAAAACTGAACTATTAGTTGTTGCCTCGATGTCTACTCTTGACTATTGTAGCTTTCCTTTCTTCTTTTATGCTATTTGCTATTAATTAACAATGTTACAACATCTTAAGAAAAATTGGTAAGTATTATAATAGAAGACGGTGAATTTCAATTCCACTTCTTTCCAGGAGTTAATGTTGTGAATAAGCTACATTTTCTTCGATTTTTATATACCTTGTGTTATAATTTTAAATATTAATGATGCGTCAAATCATATACACGCGAAGGCAAAAGTCGAATTTATGTCCCTGGCTTCTCTTAAACATGTGATGGTGAGACATTTGCCCTTACGTACACGCATATAATATATTGAAAGTGAGATTTAAATTGTTAACTTTCTTTTTCGTTTCCAAAGTTGATGTCGAGATGATTGTTTTTTGTGTCTACTTATCAAGTTTTAGTATGGCATTTTACTAATTATTACTTTTATATGTTGTAGTCTCTACTTGAGTACTCTATAATGAAACTTGTGTATTTCTAAGGAACATCTGTAATACTGTGAGCTGAATATGGTTTTCTAAAGCAGTAATGCATTAAAATGAATACAAGGACAGTATTTAGTTTCAGCTGTTTATTTTCAACATCAAACCTGTTATATTAACAAAACAATACAAACAATACTGCTTGACAAACAGTAGAAGGCTAGAAAGTCTTACGTTATTCTACTATAAGTTAAAATGATGGTGTATTTATATGTACTGTATATTTTATGCTTATAAATTTTGTTTTAATAAAGTTTTTTGAACGTAATCGAATCATGAAGTTTCTACTTATCAGCTCTCAATCAATTATGTTAAAGAGATTTCTTTTTTTAGTTAAGAAAAATATTTATCATTATAATTGTTATAATATAATTGTTATAATATGGAAGGTTTTGGAAGATTTTCGTAAATTCGATAGATCAATTTTTAAGTTCTACTTTCATCAAACTGTAGCTTAAGAATAATAAATTTTATCTGCTGAACCCAATTTTCAGAAAAGTCGAAGACGACTGTTGCTTGGCATAAAGTTTTTATGATGATTTCTCTAACCTAGTGTAGCAGATTCGCGGTCTTAGCTTTTATTGAACAATTTCTGCTAGTATTAGCTGTTGTAATCATACTTGTTAACGATTATTTTAGAATGAAGCTAAATTGTAATACTTTAATACTTTGCTTCCTGTTAAAAAGAATAGAGTATGATGTTATTTAGTGTAGTACATTATATAGATACTTATATTAAGTTACTATCCTCTTCAATCTAAATGCTGGGAAGATTGGTTTCCACATTAACAGAACCCACTCTAGTAGGCTTGAAAATAAGAGATCCAATCATGTAAACAGTGGAAGTTTGTTATTCGAAACATCGTAAGGGCATTTTTTGGAAAGTCAGCTTTTAGCTTGCCAGAAAATTACTTTTGCATTTATAGGATCAAGGATTTTGTGACTAAAATTCCCGATTTTGGAATTACGAACTTGAATTTAAGTTTAGCTATTGAAAAACAAATAACAGGCATGGAAAAGGGGTTAGTTGTGAAGAACTTTGACTGCTTATGAGTGATGCGGTTGTATAGGTTTATCTAGTTAATAAAGTTTCTCGTAAATTACTGTCTTAATTTTTTTAAACAATGTATGATGTTAAAAAATAAGGGACAAAGTGTTCATTGATTGTTTATCTGCTATAGCGAAAACCTTGCCAAATCATCGACTGAATTTGATTTCTTGTTTTTGTTGTAGCTGCTAGGATTCTTGCTGTGTTGTGCAATATATATAACTTGCAATGAATTTCTATGTTCTCCTGTTTGTGTAATATTCTATTTTTAATGCTTAATTCTATTTTTAATCCATAAGGGGCTTAATACTACAGATTTTTAAGATTAGTACACATAGCATAAAAAATTAAAATTTAGGCATCCTCAATTGATGCGTGCATATATAGAATCTTTATGTGCTGTTATATATATATGTATAACTGTATATTATTATTTGTATTTGTCCAGCAATATTGTATATTTTCGCATAACTAATAGAATTATCTTCCCAGTCTAGTATATACTTTAAGAATTTCAAAATACTGTTAGCTTATATCTTTAAACGTCCCTTTCTGCAGCTTTAGATGTCTCTCGGTGTAATGTGCCTCATGCAGATGATCTGTTTTTCTATATTATGTTTCTTTAATTAAATTATTTTTTAAATTTCACATTTTTATCATGTAGTTTGAAACTTCTTTTCCGATGTTATAACAACTAATCGCTGCTTTTTATCTCTTCTATTATATGATGGATAGTATTTTAAATATGTTATTGAATACAATAAAAGTAAACGCTCGCTTTTATATAAAAATTATTAGTTTTTACTGGTATAAATATGACAAAACTTATCATTATTAAAATATAAAGAATAACCTAATGTAATGTTGCTGTTAATGTTTATAGGGATTTTGTAGAAAAATGTCCAACTGTCTTTGCTGGCTAATCAATTTGTATCTGTACAAAGCTCCTGGCCTCATTGTCTTTTTCTACGATATCTTCTTCTGTCCGATGCTTGACGACATCAATAACGCAAATTTGTGTAGTTTTGTGGCTAATTTGTTTCTGTTTATTGGAAGACACTCTTGGATCGCATAGTAGGAGCTTCTGGCTTTGGGTTCCATCAATCGATGACGCCTTTGCGCTGTGAATCGTTACATCCGAATTTTATACTTTGAAATTTGTTGTTACTACGAAAGGAAGTTGATGTATGTTGTAATCATGCTGCCGTATGTGGATGGAATGAAGTCTATTAACGCAAATCTGTATTGACATCGAATGATAATCGCTTTTTGTTTAAATCAGTTGTTACTCTTAGCTGTAGTTGACTATGTATTATTGTAGATCAGTAAATATTATTCTCTACTGCTTTTGTAATATTTTACTGATATTGGTGTTGCGTTTCTGATTTATGTGACGCTTATTTGTAATTAATGGCGTGTTATAATTATCATTTCATTCATTCATATCTATGTTTAGTAGAAGCTTAGCGCGACATCCAACTCGCCGTGGTTCGAATCTCAGCGAAGCCTGAGCCGACAAGTGAAAGCAGACTCTTAACATAGATCAGTACACCCGGCTAGGATTCATTAGATACAAGTGACTGTATTATTATTTATTACAATATTGCCATAGGCTGGGGATGGAACATGTGACCTCCTGCTTATCATGCAAGTGTGCTAGCAAATAGACCATTCAGCCGACTCATTATGATCTTTTAAATTGAACCGACTTAGTATCAATAGAGGAAAGAATAAGGAATCAGATTCAGTTTTTGCACCTTTGAAAGTGATTTTAATGTCGTTTCTTGATGCAAAACTACAAATAGGTTTCAAGTGAAGTGAGGAGAAGGGTTTAGTATTATATCGTTGTGTTTTTATCATACTAAACTGCCTGCTAGAACGACGTGTCGAGATATGGTATGATAAGATATGCTCGCATGGTTGCAAGTATGCATGAATTTTTTTCTTATAAAATAACCTTTTATCTTTCAAAATCTGTTCATATTTCTTAAACCTAGATCCATCCATGCAGATACTGCGAAAGCAATTGTGTTTGATGATGTTTCGTAAGCTACGGGCTGCATTTTATGTGTCGTGATGGCTATAGTCTTCCTGATGAGATAAAATTGTTTATCGTTAGGGTTCTTATTAATGAGTGCGATAGCAGACTTGATGTTAGAATATTTACCTTGAATCTGTCGTGTGTCTAAACTTGAGGCACAAATAATGTATGATTAGCATAGTTCCAACATTTCTATAAGAGAGCTTTTTATCTAACTACTTTACCGCTGTCAAACCTCTTTCAACTATTTGTAAGAGCTTGGGTGTAGTGCATAGCGTTTCCGTAGATATTGATTGTGTATGAATTTTAATGTCACACTAAACTGGCAATTTAAAACATTGCGCCATATTAGATGTTTTTGTAAAAATTGTACAATTTCAACTGCCATATTCTGATAATGTATTCGCTCTTTCGCTTTTCATCTTCTACACGAAGGTTTGCTGACTAGCAGGGACCGTGTTTGTCTCCATTTAGTCTCACTTCCGTTGTACTGCTTGCGAAGTTGTTAAATTATAGTCAGTTCTAAGTACGAGTCGATGTGCTAGCAACTGTTCCCTACCCACCGATTACTTGTTCATAGGGCTGAAACGTCTACGCCAACAAGCACGCCCCTCCGAGTCACACCTTGATGTTACGCCCAAACCACCATACTGCTGAAAGATTATTTCGTGAATTAGAGCTCTTTAGCAGGATTTTTTATTCTTCGGCCCGTGAAGCGGCTGTAGTTTAACTTTCAGCAGACACGCGTAAGGTTTTAGTTGGATTTCTGTAATAGCCACCTGCGGAACTGAGCCTTGAAGCAGTTGTTGTGTATCTGAAATCATGCCTCTTTATCCTCTGTACGTGTATTGTCTATATTTTAATACTTTCTTGCAAATACATATTGTGCATTTTGATCTTGTGTTGTGTACTTATATTTTGTTTTGTCGGAGATGTAGCAAATGCGCTCGATTCAAAACTCTGATAATTGACTGATTTGAAGTAGGCCTACACGCTAATTCCTAATCTCTCTCTCTCTCTCTCTCTCTCTCTCTCTCTCTCTGTCTTTATCTCTGTCTCTCTCTCTCTCTCTCTCTCTATCTCTCTCTCTCTCCTCTCTCTCTCTCTCTCTCATCAGTTAAAACGCATCGATTGACCAAATAAGATAATCTTAGCACAAAGGCTTTTGCTGGTAGATATAATTTGCCATTATCTTCTTCAATGAGCTTTTCGTTGTCTCCTAAAGAACGCAGTCATCTTAAAGAATACATTGAAAAGATTAAATTGTTTAATAATGCAAAGTACCAATACATAAAACTAATATCAGCATCAGTTGTAACGCGGAATAAAATATCATGAACTAAACGTACGAGTATATAAAATGTGCGTAGAACAACAACATTATATAAAAAGAGAGAGCGCAACAAAGAATACTTGTATTTCTCTATCAAAACAATGCCGCAAAAGTATAGCTAAAATTAAATTTAATAAAAGTCAAAATCGGTAAAAATATCTTGTCAATCAGCATATTACTGCTCCATTCTTTCGATACGACCGGCTTGACATTTTTGTAATTCTCCTGTTTGTGGCTTTGAACGGCCAATAAGAGCTTTCTAATGCTTCTGTCGTATTCGCCACTTACGCACTTATGCAGTTGAATTTTCTATATTTTCAAATCAACTTCATCTATGTTAGTCTAAATTAATAGCTGTCTTAAATTTGACACACTATATTAAACTATATGTTTGTACAGTAAAAATTACACAGTATTTAAAATTTAGAATTTTTTCTATTGTATTCCTTAGCAATGAATCTCTATGAATTGCGTAATCGGCAAATAAAAGTATATTTAGAAATTAATTATTATAACAAAGTTTGACGGCTTACTTTTTCAAACAAAGTTGCAAAAACTTTCATCTCAAACTTAATTTGTTTAAATATACCAGTATGGTTTTTAAAAATTGCCACCGAGGTAGGGACCAGGTTAGCCCCAGATTTGTACCGCCATCCTAAAGAAATCAACATACAGTGTTGATAGGACAATGCTAAGAAATCAACTTCTACAACTAGTTTTTAACTTGTATAAAATATATTATTATCGTGTAGAGCTTTAGATAACTTCACTACTGAGGCGAAATTTTGTCTAGTGGGTCACTAGTTAGTCGGTCTATTAATAAACTCCCAGACGTACATTGAACTGATAAACGGATAATTAACTAAACTGTCAAACGACTTAAACATGTCATATTAAAAATGATGGACGTCGTCCCAGTTTATAGCTACACTATAACACTTATTTAACCTTGTTAATTACGCAATCTCTACTGCCTGGATAAAATAGCTGGCACAAATTAAAACCTTAATTGCATATTTTTAAAGTTTAAAATCCCACGCGTTTAAGCCGCAGGACAATAAGCCGCACGCTTCTACGCCGCAGGACTATAAGCCGCAAGCTTCCAAGCCGCACGCATCTAAGCCGCACGCATCTAAGCCGCAGGCATCTCACTAGCTGCGTCGTCATCCTGATGCTCGGATGGCTTGGACTCTCCAGATCCGTCGCTGATGGCCTCCGATGCCACTTCTCCAGACTGGACTGCTTCCGGAGCGACTTGTTGAGATCCCGTTGACATGACAACCGAGTCTCTGGATTTCTAGAATATTGTATATTAAATGTGAGTCAGGCAATCAATTTGTCAGTCACTCACAACCTCAAACAATCATTTATTCATTCATTCATTCGTTCGTTCTTTCGTTCGTTCGTTGGTTCGTTCGTTCATTCATTCATTCATTCATTCATTCATTCATTCATTCATTATGCATTCATTCAATCACTGAATCAATTAATCAATCCATCAATTAATTAACCAAAAAATCGATCGATCTAATAAAAAGCAATATATAAATCTCTCAAACATCAATCAGTCTATCAATTAACTATTTCGGATATTACTCCTGAAGGCGATGGTAGAGATGGTAAAGAATCAAGCAAACAACGCCGCACTTAACCTGCAAAAATCTCACACAATTGTTTCTTGTTCCTGCGAGATCTTAACACATCGGCTCCACCTTGATTTAAACACAAGCATCGTATCGAATTCTATTTAGCTTTAAAATAAATTAAAACTTTGACTACTAAATTAAAAAACTAAATGTTGCAAAAGAAAAATGATTAATATACTCAGCTAAAATATTCGTAATCATAACATTTAAATTTAACTAATATATATTATATTCCAAATCGTGTTCACATTTGCATGGTGCGCGCATTTTGTTTGTAATTATCAATTTATTTATCGAGGAAATGGCGATGAATGGAGTAGCGTGGAGGAACATCATAGAGAAATCCGTGGCTGGAAGCAGCTTTAGGATGATCACGTGATATTACATTACATTAAAAGCAAAAAAGGCTAAAAAGTTAAGGTTAACATCAGTTTCCTCACTCGAAAGCCATGTCAGTGACGGGCGAGCCCAGGATTTGAACCCCGCACATACTGATACGCGGTCGAGTGTCTTACCGACTTCGCCACTGGCTCCAACCATATGTGCATATATTAGCATATACATGTATGTGCACATATTAGCACATATGTGCACATACTGTACATATATGCCATCAAATCACCTGATCAACAGACGCAGCCTGACTGCCTGAGTGAATATTAGAAATCTGTGGCTGGAAGCAGCTTTAGGACGATCACGTGATATTACATTCCATTTAAAGCAAAAAGCTAAACAAAGTTGAGTTTAACGTCAGTTTCCTCACTCGAAAGCGATATCAGTGACGGACGAGCCCAGGATTTGAACCCTGTGCACATATTAGCACATGTGTCATTGATGACTGTAGCACTCTAATTGTTGTTATTATTATTATTATTATTATCATTATTATTATTATTATGTGCACATACTAGCACATATGTGCACATATTAGCATATATGTGCACATATTAGCACATATGTGCACATATTAGCACATATATGCCATTAAATCACCTGATCAACAGACGCTGCCTGGCTGCCTGAGTGAATACTAGACTGCAACGTGTGCTTGCTGCTCTTGCTGCCCTTTGATCCCATCGAGACTTGATCCTTAGACCCTGCCTTGCTCTCTTGTGCCTTAGAGCCGCTGCTGCCTTTGCTTGACGCCTTACCAACTACACCAAATCACAAGTTCGCAAAATGTACATGTGTGTGTTGACAATAGAATAATATTTAGAAAAATTTTGAAGATGCTTTATATAAATGTTAGGAGTGTACTTACTGTATATATTTAACGCTAAAACTGGCGCGAATTTAATTAATTGATTTCTTTCTATTGCTTTTAACACAGAGAAATGCTAGGTCCCAGGCACGAAACCACATAAATATTGCTACTATCCTATTGTTTCCTACACGACTGCTACCATCCTAAATATATGATATATGATTCGGATTTTTATTTACCAAATGTCGTTTAATTGAGCAATTGCCCTGATTCTAAGCAGAAAATGAAAACTTACCTATATCTGTAATGTGCACAAACCACAATAACTGACTGGATTTTAAAAGTAGAGGCAGCAAGGCCTGTTTAGATCACAATTAAATTTAATATCTATTATAAGAAGGTTTATACAAGATTAACTTGGTTCTTATTTCCACTATACTTTATTGACATTGTTAATTTATTGCCACCATTAAGCTATTGTCACTAGTAGGCCTATTATAAGAAATCCTTTAAGTATTACAAGGCTAACCTGTCTAACGTCTCTTAACTATACACTATCATTAGAATTCAAGCTGTTATGAAATAGAAAAGCATTCCATTTTCTAATACGTGCATTTTTTATCATATTACAGTATGTCTATTCATTTTCAGCGAACATTCTCGCAAGTTTACCTTTGCTGGGGGTGTGCGAACCCTTGGAGCCCACGCTACTGATGGAGCCGGTGCTGCGGGGTCTATGCGAGGAGTCGAAGGCACCAAACGAATCCCGGTGCATGGCCCGACTTATTTTGTAGGCCCCTCCGAATGAGTCTTTAACGGTTGAACCTTTACCCCCGTCACTGACTAGAGATGTGACCTAAATAAATCAATTGAAACTCAATTTCATTTTATTATCAGATCATCATCATAGTTTTTCGTTTGAATCCCAGTTTAACTAGGTTCTGGTTTAGAAAATTTTAAGCAATTTGTGGATCATATGCGCTCACCAACCAATTGGCGTTCTGACATATGTTTGGATCTGAGTGCTCTGTAACCTTTTACAATAAGCGCAGTAAACGCTCGGTGTATTCTTCAGCAATCCTGACAAAACACGTACCAGCGTTGTGTCATGCGTACATCATATACGTGTGACATATATGTACGTATACAATTATTATACAAAATATATAACATACAGTTTACGTACGTCATATAATATAATAATGATAAAGGTTTGACTTCCGTTTCCTCGTACAAGGATAATGTCAGGGAAGTACGTCATATGTACAACAGGGTAAATATTTTGTCTGATTTTAATTTTATCATCAGATGATTATAATATTTAGCAAAAATGTACAATATTGCCAATTTTTCATTTGTTTCTTATGATTATTATTTTTGGATTTTGTTGGAAAGACATACGTATTAAAATGTTGATTGCAATATGCTACATTCCTATCGGTTAATAAATATCCACTGTTACACAGCTAAATGTTTTCATGGAAATTTTATGATTTGCAATTGATTTATCAATACTATAACTGATTTCTATATGTTTTGAATAATCATTCAACGTATTGATTGACATACCTACTCACTGACTGACTAAAGAACAGAAGGAATGATCGAATAATTAATTTATGAATTGATTGATCGATTGGTTGATCGCTACTACTTAATTAGTTTTGTCTTTTGTATTGTTTTAATGATATGCAGATTATATTAGTAATAATACGGAATTGAAAACTCACTGAGTCGAATCTCATGGGATGACCGACAGATGGCATTTGACCTTCAGTCCTATTTAATATCAACAAAAGGAATTGCTTCACAATGTCTAAGATACTTTCAAATATTAAATAAATAATTGTAATGCTTAGTATTTAAGGCTTGATTAACGAAATCATTCGAAATAATTTAACCGGCAGATGACGAGCTTCTCTCAGTCGATCAAGAAATGAGGCAAAAATAGTCATCTGATCAATCTGTCAATTATTAACTACACATTTCATTATAGAATCCATCAATCATCCTATCTAATAGTCCATTAATCAATTACTCTCTCTAATGTTTTGCCGACTGGCAGGTCCAAGCTATATTTTCATATTCAGATTCTGCTTTCATGCTCCATCAATGGCATTCAACAATATCAATAAATTCATCATTTCACAAATGGCCATGCCTTATCCTTATCTTATGTAGCCAATGGCTTGAGACAAATACGGCTTCTGAGATGGTTTCACGTTGCCTTCCTTAGTTCTTGTTTTGTAGCCTTTTACGACACTTGCGGTTAACGGGATTCAATACTATCTATTATGAATCAATCAGTTAATAATTGGATGAGTCATCTATTAATATCCTACATGGACTGACGTTGGATGCGATGATTAAGGGAGAAATGAAAAGCAATAGTGGATTGATTGATGATGATATGGTGTAGGACAGTGAGGAACGAGGAAGGTCTATTCGTGTCCCGACTCTAATTAAACTGAGATTCAATGGAAGATGATGCTTGTGATGATGATAATGATGATAATGATTGATGATGATGATGACGATGACGATGACGACGACGGCGACGACGACGACGACGACTATGATATGATGATGATGATGATGATGATGATGATGATGATGATGATGATGATGATCTTCATACCCTCCGTGTTTACGAATGTCCTCATCACTAAACATGGCGCCGATGTCAGTGACTGGTATGGACTTAAGATAGGCGGTCTTGCACGAGTTCTGGACGCCACAGGCTTTCTTGGGAGAGATCGAGGCGAAAATCTCCATCTTCTCAACACTGGGAGCCTGAATTCTGCGCGCACAGCAAGCGAAACTCAGTCATCTTTGTCCATAGACTGACTGTACTGAACCGACAAATTTAAAGAAATATTTCAATACATGTTACGGTCAACACGAAATTTCTTCATTTTATTCCTCATCTTTAGCTGGTTTATTGATCATTAGATTTGCAACTTTTATCGGACCGTTTAGTTTTGCTCGTCGGCATGGTCAAGGTTTCATTCTATAGTGCTCGATATTTACATTAACGACCGTAGCACTCTAATTTTATTTTGTTTTAATTCAACTAAATGAATGTAGTTTTCGGAAGATAATTGATTTTAGCAAAACAAGGCAGAAGTTATTAATTTACAGTTATTTTGCTCCCTTAAATTTGACTCTTCATTTCAAATTAAGCTCATATTTGCACACTTTAAAATACAGTTGCATAGGTATATAAGTACATATATGTACTTATATACCTATGCAACTTTACCTATATACAGTACATATATGTATATAACTAATCAAATTATACTTTATTTTTCTTGCAGAATGATTTAATAGACATTCAACCATCAAAACAACAACCGTCAAAAAAGCCATTAACCTCTTTGCCTATTTCGTTGAACATGATGTCACTGTATATTGTGTACTTTATGTTGTGTACTTTATGTCGTGTACTTATTGTAGTTACGCTACCATATGTTTTGGGGAAATAAAGATGTATATATATATATATATATTAATAGCACAAACCCTTTAGTTTTAGTGACAATCTTTGTGCCCTTAGGCCCAGCCGCGCAGGTGTTGCCACCTCGCCAGTAGTTGGCGTAGTCAGAGCGAAGATCTCTGATCTTTATCCTCGTCAGCTGGCGCTCCATCATGGCTCTCTCGAAGTTGGACAGGTGGGCGGGGCCAAATCTACAGTGTATTGATCACTCAGTTTGTCAGTAAATTATTGATGAATATTGATTCATTCAAAATCAATAACAATAATAATAATAAAGGTATGTCCGTTTTCTCCTCCAGGCATGATGTCAGGGATGTCTCCACAGCACACATCACTACAGATCAATTCATCCAGACCAATCTGCAAAAGAAATGTACTGAGGAGAAGTAAGGTCTTAAACGAAAGCCAGTCCGGTAATCAAAAATGGTCAGGGTAGATTAATATTCATCATCATCAGCATCGTCGTCATGTTCACTTGAATCCCAGTTTAACTAGGATCGGATTAGAAATTATGAACAATAGCCTTTGATAATAATAATTAATATCACAATATTTATCAATAATGATTTTTTAAAAATAATATTAATAAAAATTTATATTAAAACCATATCAGTAAATAAATATCAGAAAATATAGCATAATCCCGAGGATGAAAAGTAGAAGAGCTGTATTAGTTAATTAGTCACTACATTTGTTTCATTGTATTTTCCTTTTCTTGTTTTATTCTTTTTCTTTGCACTTCAAAGTTTAGTTTAAATAGTTAGTTTTTTGCTATTTGGAGATATGATCTTAATCTACTTATTTAATTTATAATAATTTAGAGATGTTTTTTAAAATTTATTTTGAGTTTCACTTGCCAGCAGCTGGCCAGTTCCTAATTTGATAATGTTCAATTGTATGGCTTCCAACGGTTTTACTGTAATTATTAATGTAATAGAAATTTTGTATTTCGCACTTAAGTAGACTATAGCTGCTAATTATGGTATTACCGAACAGAGCTTTGGCTATTTTATGGTATCCTCTTCCGTATTGTTAATTGTTTATCTAACTACATTCACGTTCCTATTGTTTGTATAATCTGTGCTGTGATGAACAAATAAACGATACTAAACTAAAAAAACCTGTTGCAGAATCCGCTAGGCCTTCTTGAAGTTCTACTACTGATCAGTATTTGCAGAATTCAACCTAAGTGCTTGCCAGCCGCTTACACACTTATGAAATGAGAAACTGACGTTAAAATTAGCTTAGTTTTAATTAGTCGTTCAAGAAGCACCTATCTGCTACATGATGGAAGTAGAGTTTCAAAGAGGTAAAATTTATCTTTCAAAAATTCATTGATAATCAAGAAAGGATTAATGAACATTAATATATTTTATATTACCGTGTTATGGAAAATATATTAATAGCTATCTAATGATTAATATCCTATTCTATAGAGAATAATCAATCCATTGAGCATTAATAGTTCGAATGAAATGGATGGATCATTGTAAATCATTTACTTGAAATATTGGCTAATGTACTTTCCCGATTGTAAGAATGTTGTACAGATTAAATACTATTCTATCATTTACGGTCAGACTATTTGAGCACTGAAATTACTCCGTTACCCTTTACTCTGCTGACGTATCTGCTCCAGCTCATACGTCGTGTAGGGTTTGATTGATTTCGGTGGCATGAGTCCGTCTTTATAGGGTATTGAGGGTCTTGGCCTGTTATTACAAATTTTCAAAAATGAAATTTTTACAAACTTACTACCTACGTCATCATCATCGTCGTCGTCGTCGTCGTCGTCGTCGTCGTCGTCGTCGTCGTCGTCGTCGTCGTCGTCGTCGTCGTCGTCGTCGTGAGGACGACGACGACGACGTCGTGAGGACGACGACGACGACGACGACGTCGTGAGGACGACGACGACGACGACGACGACGACGACGACGACGACGACGACGACATCATCCTCATCATCATCATCATTAGCATCTTCCCTTGAATTCCATTAAGTTGATAGGTTGATCGATTGATTTATAGGTTAATAGGTAGATTGATCGATTAACTTATTGATTAATTGGTTGATTGATTGAATTATTGGTTGGCAGGTAGATTGATTAATTAACTGATAGTTTGATTGATTGATTAATTGATTGATTGATTGAATGATTTATTAACTAATTGACTAACTGATTGATTGATTAATTGATTGATTGACTGACTGCCTGAATAACTGATTAACAATATTGGCATATAATAAATATAAATCAAAATTAACAAATAAAAAACTAAATATAAAAGTTAGAATAAAAATATTCAATATGTATATACAACTAATTTTTATATATAATAGTGAATTTTGAGTATTAATGAAGACCTTAGAAAATGAAATATTTATGTATTTCACAGAAAATTATCAAGAATTCTATTAAATATATACTATCCATACATAATCAAAAATGAAGATATACATGTATATGAAAGGACTAAAGAAACTCCTTGGAGTGAAATCATAAAGAAAAAGGTTAAGTTGGATAGGACATATGATAAGATTACCCGAAAACACACCAATAAGGAAAGCTCTTAAACATAGATTAACAAATAATAAATTAAGGATAGGTATGGGAAATAAGACAATATAATAAAGATTTAAGTTTAGTAGATACTAAATTTAATCTTGCGGGTGGTGATGTATATCGTCTCGCCATGGATTGTGATTGGTGGAGGAGGAAGGTTGTAAGAGACTACCCTAGTGTCCACAAAGAGACGCCATAGAGTTGATATAACTGATTGATTTATGGTGAGAATAAGAAGAACAAACTCTTTGCTCAATTGAAGTGGCCTATCGCACGAGAGACAATGACCGTGACCTTCAGACATCTGCCTCATGGCTGCCGCTGACTCCACCACCCCACCCGTGGCTACAGCCGGGGCGGATGTAACTCCCCCTGACGTTACCCCCACCCTCTGGACCTTCTGAAGCTTTTTGGCGAGAAGTCGGAGATGATCGTCTACAAGATCCTTGACCGCCTCAAACTCTTCAAGAGTTACTGTGTTACTAAGATCATTGCACAGAGTGTCGAATGTGTCTCTCCACCGGCTCTCCTGTAATCATCACGTCGAGCGGATCATCAAGTATCGAAGAACAGGCACCGATCCAGGGGCTGACCCCTGTCATAAGCTCGTCGATAAAACACTATACTTATTTTCACTGTGATCATGGTGCCTATTTGTATGTAAAAATATATATATAAGGTAAAAACGGGTGTAAGTACATAATTTTAACAATGTCCCGAAGTGAGTAAAATATTGACACTGTCCAAATAGATTTAGCCTCCTTCACTTAAAAATTCCTGGATCGGCCACGGTAAAGATCAATGGGATCTATGTAAATGGTACGAGCAATCATTTTAGAAGTAATTAAATTAAAAACTAAATTATTAACCTTGTGCTGTCATTTAAAACAGACTTTAAATATTTCTGTCGATTTGTAAGACCTATCAAGAAGTCCTACTATCAATCGCTCTGTGAAACCTATATATATGACAGTTTGCTATGGAATCATGTTAACTATCGAGCAAGATTAATTATCTATATATTAAACAATATTTAACATACGAATGAATACAATATTATTAATTTTTATTAATTCTAATTATATTATTACAATTTTTAGAGTTTCATGAGAAATATTTTCATAGAAAGAAATAGATAGAGATAGTTATAAATGTGATTCAAATTTCTTCGCTCTTGGTTTGGATAAGCATTTAGCCATTGTTATTGGTGCTATTATTACTTTTATTATTATTATTATTATTATTACTATTATTATTATAGATAATGCAGAACCTACCGTATCAGTTATTTTCTTAGCGAGTTCATCACACTGTAGTTCAAGATCACTGACTGCAGCCTCGAATGCGTTAATGCTCGCCTTTTTATCCATTTCCAATTTATCTGCTTTCTGCCAAACATGATGCGTAATAGTTTATTAAATTCAAAATATATGGAATTACATCCAGCAACATGCGGCTTGCTGATATCGCTGAACCGGCTATCTATAAAGGACTGCATCTACTTCTATCAGTCTATGACGTTTCAGCTGTAAAAATAAAGAAGATAGATAGAATGATAGGCTGAAATTTCATCACATTAGGCTAGATTTGATTGCGAATTTAACTTGATGTCGACATTTCAAGCTATAAGGCACGAACAACATAACAAAATCAAGTAAATTATAATCAACAAGACTTATATTTAACCTTATCAAAGCAACATTTAACCATAATGGTTCTAATTATTAATCAAATGAATGCACAAAAGACTAAGACAATTTCTAGATTAACTTTATTTCGTTAAGTTTAAAAAAGATACCGGAAAGAGTAAATTTAATTGATTGATTAAGAAGCTGAACGAACCCCAGCTAAATCAGCTCGGAATTGATCCTTAGATACCATGTTTTTCTTTACGTCTTCGTTAAACCTTAGAATACTCTGAAATTATGTGCAACAAGAACAAGGGAGGTTTTGTAAATTAGTAATGATACACACGAGACATGAATGATTTATTAATTGTTATTTGCGCTACTTTAGCTCTCCCTAACACAATACTAAGCAATATCAGCATGCAGAACGAAGTTTGCTTGAGAAACCTATATTTTTCAATATCCCTCAATAAGAGCTTTGTAATAATTATAAACTTCAATTCACACTGTTGGGTAAAAGGTGTGAATTTCATTAGCCTAGTCTTTATGGTGATAACATAGCATAATACAACAGCACGCTGAGTCAGAGAGCGTAGGCTGCTTGTAAAAGACAAACAAGCTATTTAAATGTCGAGGTACTTTTACGAAAAGCAGTGAGCTTCTAGCACTAACGTTAAGCATAACAATATAAAACACATCTTAAAACATTCGTCCGTCAGGAATAGAAATGACGGAGTGCCTTAAAGTTGAGCGACTCCGATCATAAAAATGATAAAATATGGTTATATATATACCCGAATCTCTGAATGGTCAGTTTTACTTCTCCGAATTTAACTGAAATTTAAACTTCGAATTAGGCACACGTTAAATCCTAGCTAGTTATGTACCATGGACCTGCCAGTAGGCAGGTACATGGTACATATACATATATAGAGAAATCCTAGTTAAACATGCTAGCTTCAAAGCTTCTGATATGGTCTCAGTGATAAAATGCTTAAAACTCTCAATGCATCTCACTGTTTGGTTGTGAGACTATTGATTATTGAATTTCGATAAAGCTATTATTATTGTTAGTTCTAATGATTGATTTATGAATTAATTGTTTTGCCTGACACAAACCAGTAGAGTGCTTTGAATCTTGCCGTTATCTTCAGACAGAGCTTCGTTGGAGCATACGATCCCGGCCACGTCAGTCTGAAGCTTCTGCAGACTTTCCATGAACTCCTTCATCGGACCCGCTTCCATGAACTCTGATGGCAGGTCACCGCCACACTTGTTCTAAAAATACAAATAGTTATCACTTTATTCGTCAAATATGAAGACATTCATTAATATTTAATATTATAATATTTAATATTTATTTGTACAATTTTGTGTTTATTTGTACAATTTTACTCTGTAATTTATTTGATATAGCAATTTAGCTCTTCAGGCCGAATTTATTTACTTGCAAAATTTAATTTTTGATATGGTTCATTTAATGAATTTATTTACTTGCAAAATTTAATTTTTGATATGATTCATTTAATGAATTTATTTACTTGTAAAATTTAATTTTTGATATGATTCATTTAATGAATTTATTTACTTGTAAAATTTAATTTTTGATATGATTCATTTAATGAATTTATTTAGTTATAATTTAATCTTTATTTGTTTTGTATTGCAATGCTCGTTAATTTGTCACATATGTTTTAATTTGATGTGATTAGATGAAATAAAGACTGGTATTTTATTTTACTGGAAATGAGCCAGAGTTAAGCATTTGACAACTTATTCCAAAACCCTCCTCCGGTCATCCTTTAATAGTACGCAAATGGAGCCGTTGATGCGAAAGATAAGCTAAACCTATCAGCTTATAGCGGCAGAATTTGCCAGCTCTAGATACAGTCAGAATCCTTATATTACTGTAAATTCTCTACCTTTTCATTTTACTTTTTTTATTTTCTGCTTTAGTCAATGTTTTTGCCATTAGTCACTCCTAATAAAATAGGCATAGTTTAGTTTTATTGTTGCTATAAATTTTAAAGTGTTTGTAGTATAAAAGATATTTTATGGTCATACTTAGCTTTTTTATTTGCTACTGTTTAGTTGTTTTATTTATCTGTGTGGCTTTTTAGTAACTATTGCTTACTTATTGTTGGGCTCAACCGGTGGTTTGTTGACAAGTTTTTCGGCTAGACATCGTATCAGTAGGTGTAGGATTCAAATCCAGTGTTTTCCCTTCAATGACATGCTATCGAGCAGAAATCTTAAGTTAAACTTAGAATTAGCATTTTCGTGCCTAAGCTTTTTAGTTACGTTCTCTAAAAATAACCTTTTATATCGCTTACTTATTTATTAAGTTCATCTTTACTTTTGTTGCTGAGATCCATAGACTGATTTTCTTGATTTTGGAATTTGCACCGTTTTCTGGACCTTCTTTTTGCTCGTCGGCTTGAAATTGTCTCAATAGTGCTCGATGTTGTTATATAAAACAGTAGCACTCTAATTGTTGTTATTACTGCTACTATATATATGTAATGTAAACAACTAAAGAATTGGAAGTGAAACAATGGAACCTCTTCGTCGTCTGCCATTCCCAGCGGATGCGCGAGCGCCCCGTCCTTACAGTCGGGGTTCCCCGCACCGCCTTCGCCCCCGTGTCGCCGCATTGCATCCTGTCTCTGCATCACCGCACTGACCCCCTGAGACATTCTAAATAGTCGATTGTTCACCTTACACATCTTATCTCTCATCTCACTCAACTGGCGATTTATTTCCTGAAAACAGAAGAGGTTTATGATATTAATAATGGCAATTAATTAATATTAATTAATAAGAATTATGATAAATTAAAGTGCAAAATGTGTGTAATCTTTTTAATATAATGGTTGGGAAAAATTATGAACAGACTAAACGTGAATAAGTTGCTTTCCTTAGAGTAGACCAACGCAAAGACATATGAAGGTTACGTGACATGGAGTAAAATCAGAGATTGATTACTTAATTACAATTCTCGTTATTGCTTATTTGAATTCTGTTTATTTATTGAAATTCGGGTATTTATTTACATGGACTTAATAATTATGATTTTTACGTAATTATTTACACTTAATTATTAAGTAATGCAAAATATTCACTCACCTTGTTAACTTTACACATCGCATCTCAAAACGTAGTTCATATTCTACTCTAAGTGCCGTGCCTGTTCCAAGCCTGGGCGGTCATGGTCATATTCCTCCATATGTCTCTATAACTGCATCCATTTGCTAAGACTCTTAATAAACGTCATACGTTGTCGACCTTTGCATCTTTTTCCTTCTATTATTCCTGTTACTACGGTAGTTTCAACTATTTTGTTTCGCATAATGTGTCCGAAAAATTTCATCTGTTGTCGTCGTATTCGGTTTAAAAGGTCACGACAAGTTGACATTCTTTGTAAAACATCTTCATTTTTAACGTGGTCTTTATAAGATATACGTAGCATTCTTCTATAGAACCACATCTCTGTTGCCTCAAGTTTCGATTCCATTACAGAAGAGTTTGTCCAGACTTTACTTCCACATAACAATATTGGTTGAATATAGCATTGAAGAAGTCTTTTTTGGTATCAATTGATAATTTATGGCTTCTAAAAATCTTTGACAATCTGTTATATGCCTCCTTAGCCATGGCTATTCTTCTGTTTATTTCCTTGTCACATTTCCCATTTTGATGAATAAGTGACCCTAAATATATGACTGATTCTACTTGTTTAACATTTTGACCTCTTACATTGATTAAGCATGGCTATGGCATTTTTGGTTTGCTAACTGTCATGTATTCTGTTTTCTTCATATTTATAGATAATCCACTAGCAACACTATGATATATTACAATATCCAACATTTCTTGAAGTTTGTCTCGCGAGTCGGCAATAAGAACTATGTCATCAGCATAACGTATATTATTAAGATTGTATCCTCCAATTACTAATCCTTTTATTTCATTGATATTCCTCATTATATTTTCTCTATATAAGTTAAAAATATCTGGTGACATTACACAGCCTTGCTTACTCCTCTCTTAATTTAGCAAAAGTTACTATACTCGTTCTCATATCTCATTGCAGCTTCTTGATTCCAGTATAAATTCCTAACAATTCTTATGTCTTTGCCATCTATATCCAATTCATGAAGAAGATCTATCAATTTGCTGTGTCTAACTTTGTCGAAAGCTTTGGTATAATCAATGAAACAAAGGTATAGATGCTTATTTAATTCTATGGCTCTTTCACACAGAATTCTTAGAGCGAAAATAGCATTCCTTGTACCAGTATCATCCATAAAACCATATTGCACAGGATTTATTTCAGGTCTAATTTTATTTCTCATTCTCATTAGCAGAATTCTTAAATAGATTTGAATGACTACACTCATTAGACTTATAGTTCTGTGTAGTTCACATTCTACCGCACCAGGTTTCTTCGGTAATGCAATAAATATCGATCTCAATAGATCTTTAGGAATTTCGCCAGTGTCATAAATGTCGTTTGCTATTGACGTGATCTCCTTGACACTAAATTCTTCCGTGGCTTGTATCATTTCTGCTGCTATGTTATCTGGTCCGCTTGCTTTATTTCTTTTTAATTTCCTAATGGCATATCTAACTTCGTCTTCTAAGATTTTAGGACCTGCTATTTCTTTAGTTATTTTTGGAAGCTCCATTCGATTATCTTTAAAAAGATCATCGATATACTCTGACCATCTATCTAGTATATCTTTCTTTGTCATGAGAATATCTCCATTCTTAGCCTTGATGCATTTACTATGTGAGCAATTAGATTTCCGATTAGTTATTTCTAATAATCGCTATAGTTCATATAGCGTATACGAAAACTTGATGACAGTGAAAGGTTGCCTTAATCACATAGTGTTTGCTGCTGCTTTCATATCCAATAACGATATCGATTCGATTTTAACTGTTTTGTTTAATAATAATAATAATAATAATAATAAAGGTTTAACGTACGTTTCCTCATTCAGTGATGATGTCAGGGACGTCCCCAACAGCACATATCACTACAGATCAATTCACCCAGACCAGTCTGCGAAAGAAATGTGCTGAGGAGAAGTAAGGTCCTAAACGAAAGCCAGTCCGGTAATCAAACAATGGTCAAGGTAGATTGATTATGTCTATGGTGGGAAAAGGTAAGTTTTAAGCTTGCTAGAGAATGTTGAAAGAGAAAAACAAGAGCGAAGATTAGCAGGTAAAGAGTTTCAGATTGTGGGTGCTGCGTAAGCAAATGAACGTCTGCCCAATGACAATGAACTGATTGAATTGCTGATATATGCCTCTGTTGAATAATTGATAGAATGAATGATTATCCATCTAAAACTAATCCATCTAACTGAGAAAGGCAACGGGAAACCACCTCAAAAGCCATATTTTTCCCACGTTATCGGTTACATAAGGTATGGATAAGGCATGGATTTTGTGAAGGAGTTAACTTGTTGATCTAAGGGGTGCTCTTATGGAGCGAGAAAGCAGACTCTGAGTATGAATATGTACCTTGAACCTGCCACTTGGCAGTGCGTTGAAGAGAGAATGAGTACCGGATGCATCTTTTGATTGATACATGGGTCTATTTAATGGGCCTAAGGGCATTGACCTCGTGATTTATTTGCCGATGCATGTTTCAATGTACATTTCATTGATTGATTAGTCTAATTGTTATCACAGTATATGATTATAATGCGTAATTTACTAACTTAAGAGAACATATTAATAACTTAATTTACTAACTTAAGAGAACATATTAATAACTTAATTTACTAACTTAAGAGAACATATTAATAACTTAATTTACTAACTTAAGAGAACATATTAATAACTTAATTTACAAACTTAAGAGAACATATTAATAACTTAATTTACTAACTTAAGAGAACATATAAACATTGTTATTTGTTTATCTAACTATATGCACTTTCCTATTGTTTGTATAATCTGTGCTGTGATGAACAAATAAACGATACTAACGAAATAAAACATACATCGTCTACATATTTAAAGTTATTTCATATAGTTTAAAGGACACACAACCTGATTGACCATGGTTATCTTGATTTGAATTCCATGCATTTCCATGCCTCGGACTCCCATGGATTTCTCCAGCATCTTGAATCGATCATTGATGTCCATGGAGCTTTTATCCTCAACTGGTTCACAGTTGGCATTCAAAGCATAGGGATCATTAGCCACGCCTTGAGTGGCCTGACCGTAAGATCTCAGGCGATTTTCCTGTGCTCTCATCTATCATAATATATACAACATCATCATTTTTTATTAAATTTCAGTTTAACTATGATAGGGAGTAGAAAGTATTGTAGCAATTTTTGGAACCTTGTCGCTCACCAACCGAATAACCTTTCCAACTTTCTTTTGCATCTTAATGCTCTGTCTCCTTTTACGAAAGGTGCAGCCCACGGTTGGTCCATTCTGCAGCAATCCTGACACAAGACGAGTAAAATTGAACACCCTAAAAACAAATCAATACATTTCTCTACTTCTGAAAAAGAGGTCTGGGAATTCACAGCAGTTTTATGAATAACTACAGAGAGCACAATACAACGAGATAGGCAAATAACATTTAGGAAGATAAGAGGAGATAAGATTTAAAATGATGCTGATTAGATGTTCAACAACAGCTAAACAACAGCTAAATAATTGATAAATATAAGCTAAATAACAGCTAAATAATAAGTTTCTGTAGCACTTGAAGATATATTTTAAAACCTACCGAAAATAACAGGAATATAGAAGAAGAAGCGAAGAAGCAAGTCAAGGTCAGGAGCGAGTCAAGGTCAGGAGCGAGTCAAGGTCAGGAGATAAATGCAATGCGTAATAATATCGTAATGCTTCCGTGGACGAGTTGATAGTTATTTCAGGCAAGATTGCAACTACTTCATTATGCTCATATTTTAAGATAAAATTTAAATAAGTAAATAAATAGAGAATTTACCTCACAGCGCAAATGCCTGGCGAGCTCTTTGAATGCTCGGTCCATGACACCAAATTGATCGTCTATGCTCTTCGTTACCTTCTCCAGCATTTTGAATGCTGTGAAGCGTGGTTCTGCAAAGTAATCAATCAGTCAGTCATTATATATATATATATATATATATATATATATATATACATTATATATACATTATATATATATACACATATATATATACAGTATATAAATATATGTATATATATTATGTATATATATACATGTACATGTATATACATATATATATATTTTGTATATATATATATATATACTGTATATATAGATATGTATATATATACACATACAATGTCATACATGTATATATAATATATTTATATAATTATATATATATATATAACTTTTATATACATGTATATATACATAAATATATATAATTATATACGTATATATATAAGGTGCTAAGAAGAGCCTTCAGTTAACAGCTTGATATTCGCAAATCTCAAATGTGAAATCAATTGGTTTGTAGCACATGAATTCTTCCTACACGTTTACCAATCTTCTCTGGGCTTTCAGATAGCTTAATCTGTTTGAGATTGATGATTCAGAAACTTAATATAAGACGATCGCTAATTATTAAAGTGCAGCAATGAAGTAGTAGAGAATATGTGTATTGAACCAGCTATCTAGCAGAGTACTGAAAAGTATATTGTGAAGCAATCAAGTACTTTAGTAGTTACAGAGCAAAAGATACCGAATTGAAAAATTTGGAGTTTAAAACAGAGAATGTCTATCACACTTAATACTTGATGTTCGCATTTTTCTATCATGCCCCTTAACGAACACTTCATAGAACAGAAAGTTGATCTCATGACATAAGATCTGTTTTTAATCTATTGCGGTTATGTGTGCGTGTCTGTGTATATATGTACATTTGCCTGTCCATGTAAATGTAATGCATATGTACATACGACACTTTCGTTACCAAAATATACTCCCAAATACTCCAAAATATGCGCAAATATTATATACAGAGATATGTTGTTATACTCCAAAATTATTACATAGATATTATAAAAATGCTAATAGCATAATAGCAAAAAAAATAATTATTAGAATTACAAAATAACAAATATTACAGTATTATACCTAAATACAAGAATTGTAATATATTAGTAATGATATTACACTCATTCATCAAATTTTAACAAGAAATTGAAAAGAAATCTTTGACAAAAATTCATCAAACGAAAAATTAAGATATTAAATGTAGTGTAAGAGTACTAAAAGTATGACAATTATAATAAAAATGAAGAACTTACGCTTATCAGCTTCTCCACCCTGAGTAGGAGGCCTTGGAGAGGGAGGAAGCTTTGGTAGGGGACTGATATTAGTCAAATCCGGAATATGACTCTCCTGGAGCTGATCCTTCATCATCTGAATCTCTGACATCTAATTCAATCAATCAATCAATCAATAGTAAAATTAGCAGCTAGGATTAGCACGCTATAAGCTACTAAAAAGGGTTGAACATTTATTTCTATTGTAATATTTTTAGTTTGTAATTCTAAGAATTTTTAAGAATTATTATTATTAACAAGTCACTATAGGATTAAACTTACAGATATCAAGCCTAGGTGATAGGCCTACATGAAAGGCCTACATGATAGGCCTACATGAAAGGCCTAGATGATAAGGCTAGATGATAGGGCTGGGTTTTATGATTAGATAATAGATCTAGATGAAAAGCCAAGGATTTAGGCCTGATAGGCCTAGTAACAGGCGTGGGCCTCTACCCTTGCTGCAATAACCTTCAAAGATTTACAAAAACGACGTAATACGGTGCTGTGAATTCAGGATTGTTTGTGAAATAGATCACAATGGAAATTTTGTTTTCGTTATGCTTTTATATTCATTTCAATTGAATTATTAGCAAATATAACTAATTGAATAAGCAATTGTTGTTAATGTGATTGATTGAATGATTTATTACATAATCTTGACTTAAATAAATGACTTGAATAAACGACTTTAAAAATTGACTTAAATAAATGACTTAAATAGGGACTTAAATAAATGATTTGCAGACTTAATTGTTTAATTATTCATTATTTTATTAAGTAGGCAGCTCTTTGCAAAACTCATCACCGCTTCGCTAGCACTCAATTCGCAGTATCGCGACACTCATCATGAATGCAAGAAAACTTTAACTAAAATTTAGTTTATTTAACCGTAATTTAATTTCTATGATTGATGTATTATACACATGGCTTACCTGTTGCTTTAGTAGCCTAACTTCTTTGCTCAATTCTGCGGGGGTCATTTTAGTCATAACGATTTCAGCCCCTGGCCCCCCTACGAAATCCATTCCTTCCTCTCCTTCCTCACTCTTCTTTCCAAATTCATTTTCAATTTCCTTATCCCGCTCAACAACTGCAGAAAAAACGAACTCATTAGAAATTTGAGTACTCCAGTTTTCATCACAAATAGTGTATATCGTTAACTTAATAATCACAATTGAATAATCAACTAACTCAAATGAATATCAGTCAAGTCGGCATAATTAAATAACGGCGGGATTTAGAGAAATCGGTTTAGTTGCGCATCAATTATCGAAGTTAAGCTACATCTGCCTCAGTTAGTAGGCTACATGGTTGGATAACCACCTTGGAAGACTGATTGTTAACAGCTCTGAATGAAAAAATCCCAGGCCACTGTGCAGTTATGTTAACATGCTAAAAAGATTATGTTTCTAATGAAAATACAAAATGATTCGTTAAGATTGAACTTCAGTTTGAATTTTTTAAACTTTATATGAAATGAAGTTGCTTTTGACTAAATATTAAGGGCTATATACATATTCTCGTCTACATCTTACTGCATTTTTTCGGCCAACGAGTCAATGGAAAATAGTAAATTTAATAAAACAATCAATTAATCCTGACGTTTAATTAAATATAGCGTTAAATTCCTAAGCATCCAAGTGGGGCAGATCAGAAATACAGAAATATTTCTATTATCACTTATTGTATGTAGACTTAAAATCATACGTGTGGACTTTGAATAAGAAATTCCTTCTTTTTTAAACAAAATTTCTTCGAAAAGCTCTTCTTAAAGATATCAATTTGTTAACCTTTTGGCGCTAAGTTACGTAATAAATTAATAAAGAAAGCAATATCCAGTGCACAATTGCAGATTAATATTCTTAAATGCATACAAATCTCGTTAACTATGTCTTTCAGTGTATCCTTGTCTGCTTTCTTCTCCAGTTGAGTCTGTTGAAATAAAATAATATTTTCATTTTTCAGCAATTAATTTAAGTCTAATTAACTTATTAAAATATTATTTTATTTTATTTTTTATTTTTATTTTTCACAATTAAATTATATTTTAGCCTGAGTTCAATTTTTAGTTCATTTGTGCCGGGCTGAACTAGTTACATGTTGTTAAGTTGTTCAACAGCAGTTTAGCAGGTACAGGGTTCAAAATCAATGCTCTCTCCATCACTAACATCGAGCAGGAAACTGACGTTAAACAAATCTCCCTTACCTATTCTAATAACTTTACCATTTATTAATCGCCACAAAAAGGAACAACAAAACAAAAAAGAACAACAAACAGCGCGAATTCTCACGTAAAACATTTCCAAGTACCTCCAGTTCCCAGACTCGATCCTTGAGATCAGCTAACTCGTCCAGTTTCCTCACCAGCTCACCCAGAGAGCCCATCGTCCAGTGCAGGGCCTTGGATGGGCCGAGAGGGCTTGAGAGGTACTTCGTTTTTCCTCCCTCCTTCCCAGGCTCTACATACGATAACCCCGTCCTTATC